>JARGEH010000060.1:0-120614 GCA_029852875.1 Mythimna loreyi
CTGACAACACCTTGAGGCGCGCGGTAGCAGTGCACGCCGTCGACGACTGGGTCTCGGTCTGGACTGTTACCAGACAACCGGACGGCGAGCTACCCATTGCTCACCGTCCGCAAGCCAGCATCTACGGTGGCCGGATATCGGCGGGATCGCGGCGGCGATGGCTACGGCGAGGGCACTGTTGCTCTTGCCTTATGCGGTCGGCCTCCTCCTTTACGAGCATTACTGCTTCGCAGAAGGAGGAGACCGCTTGCCATTCTTATTTGCTGCTGACCATGACCTGAACCAAGGCCCGGCGCGAGAGGTCGCCGCCGCCGATCACCCCCACGGACACGGCGATGCTCCTCTCAAACGGGGCACACCTCCACCGTGTGCTCCACCGTGTCCTTCGGCCTGGCCACATAGTGGCGACACCCGGGCGTCTCTTCCGCACGAATCCGGCGCAGGAATCTCCTGAACTTTCCATGTCCGGTGAGAAACTGCGTCATGCGGAAGGTGAGGATGCCGTGATGTCTATCCAACCACGCCTCAAAGAGGGGACTTACCGCCGAGATTATGGCGTGTCCAAGGGGGTGTGTAGCTCTATAAAGTACTTTTAGACAATTATGTTCTTTTAAAAACTAAAGTGTCTAAAATAATAACGAAAATTTACACGGGCAAAGTCGTGAGTAACAGGTATAATTTATAAAGCTGAGGAGGTTGTTTGCAAAAATAAATATGATGCCCAAAATAACTATTCCACGCGGACGAAGTCGCGGGCACAGCTAGTATTAAATAAATGATTACAATACAACAAACTGAATTAATATACTGTGTTTTCACTTCATGCCCTAATTAATGCAAAATAATTGTAAAAAACACCAAATTTTAGTATTTTAAGAAATTTTATACTTGACCATGTGAGTTTCGGTTTCGGCCGAAACTGAAGCCACGGCCGAACATTCGGTTTCGGTTTCGGTTTCGGCCGGAAAACCAGTTTCGGTCGGACACTAGTTTTTTAGTCAGTAAGAGTCTGACACTGGTCTCCCGCTCCGCCCAAGAGCGGGTTTCGTCATTGGATGATTTTCACCTACCTAAAAAAAAAACCTCTACGCATACCTTTTATCACTTACTTCAGTTGCTTTGTTATTGTTCGCACAACTATTGTCTTTCTATTATTTGATTACGGTTTTCCAGAATTTCTTTTAATTTTTACTTTTAATTAATTTTGCTAACGTTACTCAGCTTACGAGTCACAGACACTATTTTAATAATGCGAATCATTTTCGTGTGTAATGTTTAATAATTTGAGAAATTTATTAATTTGTCTTTATTTTTAATCCCCACTGTTTTTTACGTAAGTAAAAATTACATTTGCGGATTAAAAACTCATTATTAAAACTGATAATAATAAGTAGGTTTATTTATTTTTATGAAAAATCCGTAAAATCCGGATTGGACCAAAAATCCGTATTTAAACTGGATGGATTTGCGTTCTCTAATTTTTACCCACCTAAACCTATTTTAATTATTTTCATTACGAAGTTGGTTTAATAAAATTAGGAACAAGTAATTTTTTAATATTTCACACATAAATCACTTTTAGACAGCAAAAAGCTACTAGAAATAAAACTATCGTGCGTGTTTGAGCGGAGACGGTGCGCAGGTATCGGGGGCGGTCTAAGTGCAGGAGCCAATGCGCTGAATATGTTATGACATTTTTGTTTTTTTTTTATGGTAGGTAAAAATCATCGAATGACGAATCCCACTCTTGGGCGGAGCGGGAAACAGTCTCAGACTCTTACTAACTAAAGAACCTACCCCGTACCTTCCTTGCTTTATTCCCAGAGCCCCGGTGTAACGCTTTCGCATCAACCCTCAGCTCCGGGAGGCTTCGACCCTGCAGGGTCCCTACGGTTTGCTGACAACTCCTTGAGGCGCGCGGGAACGGAGCGCGCCGTCGACGACTTGGGCTCGGTCTGGACTGCTACCAGACGACCGGACGGCGAGCTACCCATTGCTCACCGTCCGCAAGCCAGTGTCTACGGTGGCCGGATATCGGCAGGATCGCGGCAGCGACGGCTACGGCGAGTGCGCCGTTGCCTTTGCCTTATGCGGTCAGCCTCCTCCTTTACGAGCATTACTGCCTCGCAGAAGGAGGCGACTGCCTGCCACTCCTCCTCGCTGCGGAACATGGCCTGAACCAAGGCCCGGCGCGAGAGGTCGCCGCCGTCGATCACCCCCACGAGGGCACGGCGTTCCTCTTCCCAAGCGGGGCACACTTCTACCGTGTGTTCCACCGTGTCGTTATGACATGATTTTTCAACATTTGCCGTGCCTTTAATGTAAAACCTAAGGTTTACCAAGCCAATGGTAGAAAAGTTCGAATCGCTAACTTTTATGGATATTTACCATTAGTGATTGGTAAATCTTAGGTTTTACTGGAAAATCTTAAAATTTACCGTAGTTTGTACTTTTCAGTAACATAATATATATTATTGTATATAACTCTTTCAAAAACTTTTGCGATAACATGTATTAAGGCTATGGGTCTATAAAATTTCATCTGTTCTCTATCTTCCTTTTTAAACAATGGATTTATCAAAGTTATTTTTAGGTTTGAGGGAAATATTCCCTGTTATAGGCACTTTACCATGGAGCTAAGTACTGGAGCTATAAGATGACACACGTTTAATCATTATTTAACATATAAATTATGTTTTTAAACATTTCATTTAAAAAAAACATTTAAAAATATAAAAAATAGAATCCCACCGGTATCGGGAACTGGGTCCAAGCTACCGGCGGTCAGGGCTCCGTAGAAAGGAACCTCCTGACAATACGAGCCGTGTCCAGGAGTACTACTTTCTGAATCAAACCCTTGATCCAGCCGCCTAACGAGAGCCTCCTAACGTGTTGGTCGAGGCTCTTGGCTATTAAGCCATTGGCTGATACGACTATCGGTACAATGATTGTCGAAACCACATTCCATATGTCGACAACCTCGCGAGTCAAGTCTTTAGTCTTTGTTGTACATATACGTATATGTCGTAAACAGCTCAACAATCAACCCGCCCGGGTAGCCCGCAGCGGACACTCTCAGCCAGGCCGTCGCAGAGTCAAGACGTTCTGAAACTGTCCGTTTTGTTGTAATTTCTAAAGTGATAACAGTGCACTGTACCGAAATGTATTGAGAAGTAAGCTGATCAACTCCTAGCCGTTGTTATTCATTGCACGATACCCACATACGCCCACATGATATATGAAAACCATCCTGGACACGAGCCGACATATACATAAACACGAACTTACTTACAACTCAGGCGTCGAAGTACTCCTTCACATCGCTGTCATCTGGAAACGTGCCCAGAAGACTGGCAGCATTGCCACGGTAAATGGCAATGCTAATTTTACATAATTATTTTAGTACAATAAAAACCATTATAAATAAAATAGCTAGTCAATACAACTAATAATTTTGAATTGTATTGTTGCATGGAATGAAAGGCTTTTATATTTTATATTTCAACTTGATTGCAGCAGCACTACCCATGTAATATGATCAGATTACCTTGGACATTGCCTCCTGTCTAGACTAAGCTGGCCTCGTATCGATTTATAATCAGTACGGGAATATCCTGAGACCTTTCTTCCTCCTTGTTCTTTTTGTTCGTCGCGTCGGACGTGACCAAGTCGCCCATCTTCCTGTGCGTGTTTGGGTAGTCGTCGTTGACCTGGGTGTCCTGGGCCATAAAGTCACGGTTGGTATATCCAACGTTTGCACCACAACAAGCCTGCACTCCTCAATATTTTTACATCTACCATTAAGAATTTCATAGGAGTCAACCTGATCAAATTGTGCATTACCTACGACTTTGTGTTGTTTACTCATGCTGGAGTATCTACCTGCAGTGATTGACATATGCTTGACTTTACCAACCCAACCCTTTATTTTTAATAAGACTCTATCACCGCTATAGTATTTATGATGAGCGGAGGGTGGCCACCAAGGGGGAGATTCGGTTGTAGTTGTCGTCGTAGTCGTCGTTGTTGAAGTTGTTGTCGTCCTTGTTGTTGTCGTAGTTGTAGTAGTAGTCGTAGTTGATGTAGTCGTAGTAGTTGTCGTAGTTGTCGTAGTGGTCGTAGTTGACGTAGTGGTTGTAGTTGTCGTAGTTGTCGTAGTTGAAGTAGTGGTCGTAGTCGTCGTAGTTGTCGTTGTTGTCGTAGTAGTAGTCGTAGTTGTCGTAGTTGTAGTAGTTGTCGTAGTAGTCGTAGTTGTAGTAGTTGTAGTAGTTGTGGTAGTTGTCGTGGTTGTAGAAGTTGTAGTAGTTGTCGTAGTGGTCGTAGTTGTTGTAGTGGTTGTAGTAGTCGTAGTAGTCGTAGTAGTCGTAGTAGTCGTAGTAGTCGTAGTAGTCGTAGTAGTTGTAGTAGTCGTAGTAGTCGTAGTAGTCGTAGTAGTCGTAGTAGTCGTAGTAGTCGTAGTAGTTGTAGTAGTCGTAGTTGTAGTAGTGGTAGTAGTTGTAGTAGTTGTCGTAGTAGTAGTAGTTGTAGTAGTTGTCGTAGTTGTTGTAGTTGTCGTAGTTGTAGTAGTTGTCGTAGTTGTAGTAGTTGTCGTAGTTGTAGTAGTTGTCGTAGTTGTAGTAGTTGTCGTAGTTGTAGTAGTTGTCGTAGTTGTAGTAGTTGTCGTAGTTGTAGTAGTTGTCGTAGTTGTAGTAGTTGTCGTAGTTGTAGTAGTTGTCGTAGTTGTAGTAGTTGTCGTAGTTGTAGTCGTTGTTGTCGTTGTCGTAGTTGTTGTCGTCGTTGTCGTAGTTGTCGTCGTTGTCGTCGTTGTAGTAGTTGTCGTAGTAGTAGTAGTAGTTGTCGTAGTTGTAGTAGTTGTAGTAGTTGTAGTAGTAGTCGTAGTTGTTGTAGTAGTCGTAGTAGTCGTAGTAGTTGTAGTAGTTGTAGTAGTTGTCGTAGTTGTAGTAGTTGTAGTAGTTGTAGTAGTTGTAGTAGTAGTCGTAGTTGTCGTAGTAGTCGTAGTAGTTGTAGTAGTTGTCGTAGTTGTAGTAGTTGTAGTAGTAGTTGTAGTAGTTGTCGTTGTTGTTGTCGTCGTTGTTACCGTAGTTGTCGTCGTCGTTGTATATTTTATTTTGGGTGGAAATTCCGACCCCCAGGGTGTCCCTTTGGGAGGCTCTTTAATTATACGTCCATCACCTAATTTAAGTACGTATTTTCCCCCCCTAACTTTCTGAAATTTCATTCCAATATCGCAGTTAAAGTAATCATTAGTATATAACACACATACAGGTTTTTCACAATCAACATCTGGATTTTCCATATAATCACACGGGTTTCGAAGTTCAGCCCTTCGAGCATCCATATGGTTTAGCTTAATAAACCTCCTCTTCGCATCCAACGGAGCGCCGGCGCTCGCACCTACTGTCAAACGCGCCATTTCACTTTCTTCACAAATAAATTCATGTTGCCCGCTCCTGGGTGATGGATTTGTCTTATTAACCATTATGTCATAGGCAACACCATCGTCCGTGTAACATACGTAAGTACCGTTCAAACTGAATGAACAATTAATATGATAGAAGTTCTTAAATTTAATGGTCTTTTTAAAGAACAATACTTTATCACTGTGGCTCAAGTTATTAAATCTTATGAATTCACATGTCTGGTTTTTAGTATAGCAAGACTTCAAGAGAAGAGTTGAGTCAGTAAAATCAGTGATCGAGGCATATTGAATAGGTAAGCATTCTTCTATATTTGTGCAGTTATAAAACATGGTTTCGTTCTCGGGTTCATAACTTTCGCGATTTTTGTTGGTCCTGTTGAATCGTGCCATCATTATGTAACTGTTGGAGTCCTGGGCCTGAAAAATACATGAATTCCTCACATATGAATTATACTTTTTACAGTTCAATAGAAAAACAATAATTTTAAATAGTATTCCACCGGTATCTGTAACAGCGTCCGAGCTACCGACTGTCAGGGTTCCAGAGATAGAAACCTCTTAACAATACGAGCCGTGTTCAGGAATACCGCTTTCAGAATCTTTGTTCCAATCACCTAGCGCGATCCTCCTAAGTTGTTGGTCGAGAATAGTGATGTTCAAATCTGCTATAAGCTATGAACATGCTTTCGACTATTGCGCACGCTATTTTATCTGCAATTTTTATAGCATGCTATAACAAATCTCAGCCGTCATGTGAACTTAGTGATGGTCAAATCTGCTATAATCTATGTACGTGCTATAGACTATTGAATATATTTTTATGGAATGTATTTTATATGCTATTTTTATAGCATGATGTTATCATTTTATACGGCACGCTCAGCGACATTTTGGGCGGAATTAAAAAAAAACAGTGTATGCTAAAATGTGTTTTTGTTTTAAATGAGTTTTCAAATTAGTTATCGATGATTTAAATGATAATTCTCGGCGACAATGATTACATACTGCTGTTTTGTTGCCTTCAGAGGACTTCCCAATAAAGTTCCAGATAGGTAAATCACTACCGCGAGGCATTTTTATTTCACTATTAGTTAATAAAACACACTTAGTCTTATTATCCACACAGCGTTTAACAAATTAGTGTCACACATTCGCAATGACTACTTAACCTACGACTTTCACAGTTCTTAAACGCTAACACACAATATTTATACTTTACGATTGCACGACAATCTAAGAATATTTACAGAGATTATTTTACAGAATTTAATTACAAAAACACACCAAAGTTTTTAAAAAGTATTAAAAAATATCGCGATTCGAAAGAAGACCGAGCGCGTATTTTATGTTGACAAACATGAGACAACACCGTCCGAATTAAGTAGACACCTCGTTGAACAAGATTCGTATTGCACTTTGTGCCTACTTAACCCGACTTACGCGACACGAGCCGATTGCAGCCGAGTTCACCCGAGTCTCTACAGACGGAGACGGTGCTCTCGCGCTATGTTGCTATCTCGTTTTGGCCCCGCTGTGACCGGTGGTTAGTTGAGGGAGACGTTATAAAATAATTTTCTATACACGGCGCTATCATGCTATGTTGCTATAACGTTTTGCCGCGCTATTGATGTTTTATTGAGTGAGACGCTATATTATAGCACGTAAACAGATTGGAAATAGCAGATGCTAAATGTAATGTTCAAAGAGCATGCTATATTTTGGCGCTATAAGCTATATTAACCATCACTAGTCGAGAAGCTTAGACACTAACACCCGTATTCACAAACGTTACTATGCGGTCTCACAGTGCTCGCGAGCGCACAGGGCCCCTAAAACTAATTCATAAACAATACTTGAGTGACGTCTAGCACTATGCGTCCTTTAAAATGAACGCACAGCTAAGGCAGCCTGCGGGCTGTTTTAAGCAACGCATAGCTATTGTCAGTCTCTGTGGACAATAGACAACATGAAAAAAAGTTTCGAGAAAAAAAATTGGGTTCGATTTTATTGTTTGTGATTATATAGCGTCCTTTTACAATAGATTATAATAGTGTTCCTAAACCCTTTTGATTATTTTTTATTCTTTTATTTTTTCTTTTGATTATTCGGATGAATTTGTTAACTTTTCTAATATTTTATAGATGATTACTGGAGATCTTTTAAATGTGAGACAACCAACAGTATCAATAATTGTGAAAAGGGTCTCTTATTTAAAAAACAAAATTGTTCTTGAACACCTGTCACCTTTATGTTTTGAGGTTATTTTATGACAAATTAAATTAACGTCAAGCAGCGACGTGAACTACGCAACACAAACGAACCAATCACAGAGCTGTATTCAACGCTGTGCGTTTCCTTGCCAAGGGTCGTTTGAGTAATGTTTATGAATTGAAAGGCTTGCCAGATGCAACGCCGTGAGAAATGCCTTACTTCGCATAGCGTTGCTACTTCACTGAGGAAAGTATTGTTTATGAATACGGGTGTAAGGCCTGAACTATACCTAACTCAACTATCGGCACAATGACCGCTGAGTCTGGGGGATGAACTGCTCGCGTCCGTAGGAATTACTTAGTTCTACCACCCTACTCGTGTCCCCTGGGTAGTGTTAAACGAGCAGCAAATACGGTGGTAGGCCATAGCATCGGCTGCCGGCTTTAAAGTTACCACCCACCAGACAAAGCCATGCCGCCAAGTGATCCGTCGTGTTCCAGCGTGATGTCTGGTGAAGCCGTACGGTGGAAGTCGGGTCTGAGCAGTTGTGTTGCGATGTTTGCCGGGTATGATACACCAGCTGCTGTCGCGTCGGACGTTTGATCGTAGAGGATAGCGGTATCCGAAGCACGGTGCTCCGCTGCCTAACCGTAGACAGTTGAGGGCCCAAGAAGTGTGCCAGCCACACATGAAAGGCTGCCCGCCAACTGCAAAAAATCCCAAGGTGGCCCCAGCGTGCCGGTTGGCGACCGGGTGAGAAGACCTGATGGCGATCCTTGGGGGGGTTCGGGAGTCCCCTCAGTCTCCAGATCAACCCTCCACAGGCGCGGCAGCACTGGTTGTGTTATTGGATTTTATTGCATCCCCTATCGAGTGCCCTAAGGGCCAGGACACATAAACACGATACGACGTCGCGTCGTGGGAATCTACGACGAGCATCGTAAAAAACTTCGTCGCGACATCGTAACGTGCCACCACATGAATTATCGCAATTAATTTCCAGAAATGGACCGCACTAGACGCGTCCTGCTCCTGCTGTTGTTAAGAAGACGGATAAAGAAAAGAAAGAAACTCAGAAGATAATGGATGCACCCATTTCTTTTAATCATGAATAACGGGAGACGTGTATCATGGCACTCTACGATGTCGCGACGTAGTTTTTTACTATGCTCGTTGTAGATTCCCAGGACGCGATGTCGCATCGTGAAACGACGCCACATCGTGGTACAACGTCATATCGTGTTCATATGTCCCGGCCCTAAATTGTCGCAGTTAATTTCGAGAAATGGACCGCACTACATGCGTCCTGCTCCTGTTGTTGTTTAGCCACCAATGAGGCTCTGGTTCTGCACCCTCATGCGCAGTTGGTAGTTCTGGGGGATTTTAATCGGTGGGCCTTTCCCAGCTGGTTAGGCTAGCAACTAGGGTGCCTGGTGTAGTTGGTCATACTCCCAACTGCCTGGACCTTCTGTTGACTACCGATACGGACAGATGTATTGTAACAGTTTCTTCACCCCTACGAACTTCTGATTATTGTCTGGTGAAGTCTGTATCGTCCATCTCCCTACCTGACTGCGACTCACGCGGTGAACGGCGAATGTAGCGTTACAAGTCAGCAGATTGGGATGAGATGCAGCACTTTTTCGCATCTTATCCTTGGCAGCAGGTCTGCTTCTCTTCTGAAAATCCGTCGAGCTGTGTGAATGCTGTATCCGATGTGATACGTTAAACTACGGAGTTCTTCATCCCATATACCGACGTACCCATCGGTGGCTCGGCTCACCCATGGTTCAACGCCAATTGCGTTCACGCTGAACAGCGTAAGCATTCAGCTTTTCTCGCCTGAGTTGACGCTTGTAACTCTAAAGCTCCGGATCTGAGCTCAAAGAAGAGAGCCTTAAACCATGCTGCCAAGACCTACAAAAAGGCACTGAGGAAGGCTCACTTCGACCGCATTGGCACAAAGCTCTCTGCACAACCGTCCGGTAGCAAAGCATTCTGGTCCCTTGCCAAGTCAGTAGAAGCGTACTTCTGTCGGTCCACACTGCCTCCGCTGGTTAAACCTGATGGTACACTGGCTCATACCGCGAGAGAGAAAGCATGTGTCTTTGCAACTCTCTTCGCCCATAATTCTCGAATTGACACTTGCGGTGCTACTCCACCGACTCTGCCTATCTGCGACACCTCGATGCTCGAGGTTTGCTTAAAGAACAAAGAAGTTCTAAGAGCACTGTGTCGTCTAGACGTGAATAAAGCTAGTGGGCCGGATGGTATACCAGCGATAGTTCTCAAGATTTGTGCGCCTGAGTTGTCTCCTATATTGACACGCTTGTATCGCCTTTCATTTAGGACTGGTATAGTGCCGAAGTCCTGGAAGCTTGCCAACGTGCAACCCGTGCCCAAAAAGGGTAGTCGTGTTGATCTTGCCAACTATCGGCCGATTTTAATAAACTCCATACTCTACATGTATGATTATGGAGCCTGTGTTGAATTTGGGCCATATGGCATATCGATGAAGGTAATGATCTACTCAGTGACCGACAGCTGACCGACAGATTTCGCCGCAATCGGTCTAATGGGGACCTACCAGTTTATGCCACTCATTTGTGAGGCGAGACCCTCGAGAAAAATGGGGAAGCTATTGCCGTTTCCTTAGACGTCTCGAAGGCCTTCGACAGGGTATGGCACGATGGCCTTTTGTCTAAGCATCCAGCGTACGGCATTTCTCCTGGTCTGATTATCTGGATAAAAGACTTTGAGTGAACGATCACTCCGAGTTGTTGTCGATAGATGCTTATCAGAGCCTATAACGACTAATGCCGGGGTTCCTCAAGGGTCTGTTCTCTCTGCAATTCTATTCCTGCTGCACATTAATGATCTGCTTGGTATTTTTGGGTATGCAGATGATAGGACAGTTGTAGAGAGATACCTGCTAAGTGCTCAGGCTAGTAAGGAGCTAATCCCGTCTGAAAGAGATGCAATGGTAGAGCGTACGAATGTCTTACTTCAGTCAGTGTCCAAGTGGGGCGAAGCTAATCTGGTGAGTTTCAATGCCGTCAAAACACAAGCGTGTCTATTCACCGCCAAAAGGAGCCCGTTCACCTTGGCACCTGCTTTGAGGGATGTATCCCTGGAGTGCACCGATCGCCTTTAGCTCCTGGGAATTGACATTTCCTTAGATCTCAACTTTAGGCGGTTCATTGAGTCCAAAGCCAAGGTAGCGGCTAGGAAACTCGGCGTTCTTGCAAAAGTTCGACGGTACTTCACACCGAGACAGCTTCTAATGTTGTACAATGGACAGGTCCGACCATGTGTAGAATACTGCAGCCACATATGGGCTGGGGCTTCAAAATGCCACCTAGTGGCTTTGTATGCAGTGGAAAGGCGAGCAAAGAGGCTGATTGGTCATTCAGATTTGGTGGGGTCCAATCTTCATACCTCGAGCACAGGCGTAAAGTAGCCGGTCTTTCGGTTTTCTGCAGGACGCATTTTGGAGAACGTGCTCGGAAATTGCAAGATTTGATTCCGCCATTTTAATTTTACCATCGGACGACAAATATCCACCCTTACGTTGTTGACACACATGTCGACAAGTTCACGTGCCAAATCATTATACTTGATTTGTTTATCTTTGTCGGCTTTCGCGAGGTTCTCGTCATGCGGAAGGGCTGTGTCAACAATCGTCGCATGCCTCGCGGTCCGGTTCATAACCGCTACATCAGGCTTTTTGGTTACAATAGTCGCGTCAGTGACGATGGCCCGAACCCAGTACAAAGTGTAAACCACGAAGCACACTGCAACAACTAGCTCGGGCGACTACCTGTAGTACTTAACTTCCGATTTCACACGAGCGTATTTTTAAGCAAACTGCTAATGGATAAATCTGGCTACAAGGTTGTCCCTATGGAGGGACTCGCCGTCAGTTAGACGAGGACAACCAGAGATAATGTAACAAATAGATTCTCATGAACGGTGAGATGGCCGACAGATGTCAACCGTGCTATCCTTCACAATAAATCTCTGCTAGTTTTTGTCATGGTAACATCGTCCATAACTGCACTCACAAAACCTTCGGTTTTCCCGAAGAGATTGCCGAAACGCAGGCTATCATGTAAGGCCCGGAACTACTCTTTGCTCGCGGTGGCATGAAATCGAGCATAAGCTGCTGTCGCTGCGCTTGCTTATTTTCTTTTTTTGGTTACGTGTTGTTTGTAATTCAGTTATAATAACATTTTTTTAAGTATATCGTGTACTGAATATAAAACGTTTGTATATCATGCAAGCGTTGTTATCGGTAAGCGAGGGACAAACACTGTCTTTCAGTCCAACAGTGGCCGCGCTGGCCTGAACGACTACGGCTCTGGACGTTTGGCAAACGGATAAACCTTAGAATATACAACGTGTAACTAATAGAACAATGCATACCCTTGAACACTTCAATTAGAAAATAAAATAAACAATTCAAATACTGTGAATTTACTTAAATGCACTGAGAAATGTAAGGTTTTTTTAGTTTATCTAATTATAGGCAAGTAATAAGGAAATCGACACATACAATTGGTAGTTCACCAGCAATGGTTCATCGTTATTGATTAACGCACACACATCCATACGAATACACGCTAGTGACACGAGAAATATTATTGTAGGACTAAATAACCGACCAAGAGCGTGTCGGGTCACGCTCGCTGTAGGGTTCCGTAGCTTCCTGTCCGTCACAAATGCCTCTCAATGTAACAGAACCTTTAAACTACGACTTCACCGCGAGTAGCCATGTATAAATTAATAACACAATTTTCCGAGAGATGGCGCTGTACCCGGTGGTAATTTTGGATTGCGTGAACCGATTTTAATGTTTTTTTTTTTATTTTATTACATATTTTATTATTTTATTATCCTGAACGTATCTAAAGAAGATACGTTCAGGTTCATAAAAACATTTTAAAAAATGCTTGCATATACGGTTATATTACATTTTTAGTTCAGATATTATTTTAATTATTATTTTTTTCAAAACAATTTTCCTAGAAAGGTTTTACAAAGTTCTACTTATGCTTCAAAAGTTGGAGGGTGGGGGAGAGGTACGCGTTGTTTTTACTTTTGAAGCGAATATTAACATTATCAAAAAGTTGTTTGGTAAACTCTTGTTCATTTTTGAATACATATCAAGCAATATATATTATATCGTTAGGGTTGAAATGAAAAAAAAAACAATCCTCACTTTACGCCTAGGGAGAGTACCCTAAAAAATACCTTTTTTATTTTAGTACTGCGTCGGCGTCGTTGAACAACATATTGGTACAATTTCAGCTTTCTAGTGCTAACAGTCACCGAGATTATCCGCGGACAGACAGACAGACAAACATGGCGATTATAAGGTTCCAGGTTGACTACGGAACCTGCCTACTATAAAAATAACTGAAATCAGTTCAGTAGCTTATTCTGAACATACTATACTACGTTCAGTATTTGTGTGTTTATTATATAACATGTTCTATGCCCCGCTATTATATTCCCATGTGATATACTTTTTGTTAAAAGTTTTATAATACCTGTTTGGTTTTTTGAGCTTGAACCGGTATACACGTCAAATTTTCAAAATACATCTGAAATCAACAAACAACATTAGAAAAATTAAACTATCGTAATAATCTTCAAAGGATCATGACAGAGATTCGAACAAAATTTTGCTGGCATAATATAAAAAGGTACGTAATTGTATAGATTCGATTAACTTGTAAACAATGTTGTGTTGACAGTGTTGCGTACTCATATTGTGGCGCCTATAGCGGCCGCCATCAGCCGGGGCGCACGCGTCTCTGTGTTCAGTTTACTTATTGAGATTTGCAATCTGTTACATACAAAACTATCTGAATACAATATTAGATCGATACATAGATAAATCTTTTATTTGATGCAACACAACTACAACATTTTAAAACTAAGCACATGACCATATATACCATAACCATAAATAAAGTAATAATAAAAAAAAATGAAAATAATCACAAGCATCAATAATAAACTTAAAAAAAAAAACACATATTGGCAAAGGCTCTACTCTCTTTCTCCGAAAAACGAAAGAACATCGGCCAAATCGTACCTGATAGCGATCCTATGTGCCATAAACATGAAAAAATCCACAATTTATTACTGTTATAAAAAAAAAATGAAGAAATATCTCGCTATGGAGCCGCCAAACAAAAATGTTGGAGAAAGAAAATAATGATGAAATGATTTCTCTTTTCCAAGATGAACACTCTCCCCTTAGACAATACTTTCATACTAATTACATTTTTATTCTAAACAGGAGAAATCCCCTGTTTAGAATGACTTAGACAACTCACACACTCTGCTCTTAGACTCAAGCAGATTCTGTTCAATCTGCTAGAGTCTTCTATATATAAAAGGAGAAACTGACTGACTGACATATCAACGCACAGCCAAAGCTACTGGGGCTAGGAGCGTGAAATTTTGCACAAGGCTTCCTTTTATGACGTTGGCGAATACTAAGAAAGGGTTTTTCAAAATTCAGTTCTTAAAGGGATGTAATGGGGGTCTTAAGTTTGCATGGAGAACCCTACTTTCACGTGGGCGAAGACGCTGGCAGAAGGCTAGTGCTATTAGAAGGTGTCTTTATTAGAAGGTGAGCATCAAGTTACCACTGAGCAAGCAATACCTTGTTTATTGAGCAGTCTGCCGGCAGACATAAGGAGTGAAACAAACAGAAATAGATTCAAGCGTAAATTGAAGTCATATTATTTATAATTGCGTTAGGGTTTGTGAATTTGATTTTTATTAATCAATTTGTTTAGTCCATGGGCCCTAGACAAGTGGCAATCGCTCCGTGTCGAATCCATTTCTAAGTTCGATTTCGCCTTAACGATATGGTAGACAAAGTGACATCGACTAACATATCGATCAGTCGAAGTGTTGGTTCGATAAAATAACAACTTCTTGGCTATGGTTATCAAATTAAAACGTCCAATTTGACGTATAAACAACTAATAACAATTAGCAATCAAAAACGTTTGACCACGTGACTTTTCGAAGGCATATGTCAGTTCCATACATTTGGAGTTTCGAATTTCGTTATCGTTAGTGAGAATGTGACTTTGTCTAAGCCCCCATATTTGCATTATTCTAGCTTACAATTTTAATATTCTACATTGGCAACTTTAACCTTTTAAAAATAGTCATGGTCGCTCTGTGATTGGTTGACGCAATTTAGCGGGAACCAATCAGAGACGATGGAATGGTTTTTTGGCTGGTTGCTCGCTCTCTTGGATTTTGGAACTGGACGCGATTAGTATAGATTGGTGTTAAGAAAAATCTGTAACCTACTGATAATTTATTAATTGCTAAGTATTGATTCCTGTATCTGCAGTTTAAGAGAAATACAAGACAGTTTTGCGTATTGCTTGTATTATTACAACTATATCCTGTTCCCGTGGGTCATTCGATCACAATTGTTATAATTTTATATAAGTTTTAAGTTTGAATAATGTTTAGTTTACATTTAAGTATGTCTTGAGAGTCATTGACCCCACAGTCTAACCCTTGCAACGGTTTTGTGGGGCTTAGCTTATAAATTACTTATCATTTATGAATAAAGACAATTAAAAATAAATCTACACTAATATAATAAAGAGGTAAAGTTTGTTTTTTTATTTTTTTGTTTTTTTGTTTGTAGGAGGTAATCTCTGGAACTACTGGTCTGATTGGAAAAATTTTAGCAATAATAGAAAGCTGCTTTCCTCCTGAGTGACATAGGCTATATTTTATGTACGCGGGCGAAGCCGCGGGCAAAAACTAGTAAATAATAAAAGCGAATAGGAGTGTTGTGTCACTATATGTATTGACTGTATACCTAATTATATTGACTGGCCTGTCAGTCTAGTAGTTAGTGACCCTAACTGCTATGCGGGAGGTCGTTGGTTCGATTCCCACCCAGCACAAATGTTTGTGTGATGAGCACGATTATTTGTTCTGTGTCTGGGTGTAATTTACAGATATATAGCAGATATATTAACAGATATATATATTTACAGATATATAAGTATCTTTATCAGTTGTCTAGTACCCATAACACAAGCTCTGCTTAGCTTGGGACTAGATGGCGTTGTGTGATAGTTGTGGACATATTATCTACACTATCTACACTAATATAATAAAGAGGTAAAGTTTGTTTTTTTTTGGTTTTTATGTTTTTTTGTTTGTAGGGGGTAATCTCTGGAACTACTGGTCCGATTGGAAAAAATTTAGCAACAATAGAAAGCTGCTTTACTCCTGAGTGACATAGGCTATATTTTATGTACGCGGGTGAAGCCGCTGGAAAAAGCTAGTATATTATATGCCATTGGGTGGTGGTGGCTGTTTTACGGTTGTTTTAAACGAGATTATTATTTAATTCTTTATTGTACACAACAACTTAACTATTAGATACAATGATTTGACAATTCATGTACAAGGCAAACTTAACTCAATAATGAGTTTTTTCTCAGCAAACCAAAATCAAAATGGTTTTTATTTTACATAGGCCTACATGGGCACTTATAAAACGTCAGAAGCTAGTGTACGGTTCCAAATTGGTTGTTTCCTATGGAGAAGAACCGGCAAAAAACTACATGGTTACTCTTTAAAAAAAAAATGGTTTCTTACAATATTCCGTTATTACAATATTTTTATATGATTATGCAAGAACAGTATTGACCAGTCAATACTGTACAGCCAGCCGCGATAGTGGTTGGATAGTTCAGAATAAAAATCGCGTGAAGCGCGAAATGAGGCCATCTAGCGTAAAATCAGATTAACATATTGTTATCGATAACATTACAATTTATTGTTACTAGATGGCGTTGCTGTGTCTTAATTGCTTTGTTAATACTTCTTTTTATAGTTTCTTTTTGTTTCTACAAAGATTGAAATAATTTATAATTTATTTTTAAAAGAAATTAATAAATTAAAAATATTAAAATTGAGTATCATTTTACAAATATCTGATTATCTATGTGTTACTTTTCAAACTTGAGAGGGTAGTTTAATATGAACTTATGAATAATAATTAATTAGTGGGTAGTTTCAATAATACTTAGATCTAAGACTTGTGACTAAGCACAATGGATTGTTTGCTAAGTTAATTTCGATTAACTCCTTCGAGTTCTTTTTGTTAGATTTTATTTTTAATCAGGTTATTTTATAAACTTATTTTAATAATGAGTATGAATCACAATAAATATATAGTGACAAGAGTAACAAGGTGAAAACGTCTCAGAAATAGCCAGACGGACCGGTGTAAACGTAAGTAGTTTTATTTGTTATATTTAATTTAAAAAAAAACTCTATAATTATTATTGCCTATTATATATTTCTGTTTTATTGTTGCAGAGACAAACAGTAGCTGTATAAGTGCCAAGGATACGACGATTTGAAGAAGAAAGTTCTTTGAATCAATATCAAAGAACTAGTAGACCAAAACTACGAATAAAATGGATTTCTGCCAAGAAAATGGTTTATTCAACACAAGCATTGACACTGTCCGTCGTATTCTTTATGATGAAGGACAAAATAGGCGTGTCCAGATGCGTTTGAGGTTCATTGTTTACAAATATAAGACAGTATTCGTGGTTCAAATTTGTATATAAATTTAAATGATTCAATGCCTTTCCGAATACAATCTGTCATTGATCAAAATGGTGATTATACGATTTATTTACTTAATATTATTTACTGAGTACTTATTCTCTGTAGCTTATTATATGTGTTTAACCAGATACCCATCATTGAAATATATAAGTTATGAACACTTCTAGTAAAACACAACATATATTTTTTTATATCGCTCACTAAACATTTGATATTTGCTTTTCTTTTAATCCTTTTGACCTTTGTGATAAAATTATTTAGTTTCTTATTTGGTTTTGTTAAGGTCGAAGCTTCAATCCTCTTTCCAAATGGAAACGAATATTTAAGCTATGGCCTCTATAATTAAAATAACTATTGTTAGTATTTAAATAAATATAATAAATTATATATAATGTTATTTGATGATCAATAAACTGACTGATAAATTTTAATAATAAACTATAAGAAATATATTTTTTTGGGTGCTATTTAAACAGGCTTCTTTTTAATATCATATTTCGCCCCCAAAAATGTAGGTTGCCTTCTAAATTACTAAGTCAGCCACAATTAACGAGCATCTAAATAATACTATCATAACCACTACTTATCTTCTATGTGAACCACTCTAAATAGAACTCAGCACGATAGTTATTTTTTAGCATCTAAATTTGTAACAAGCATTGTAACAGTAAACTTCTAAAATACTGTTAAATGACATCAAAAAATATATTTATTTAGCTTCTAATTTTTTAACTCAGTACGTTTAAAATGTAACTCATCCCATATTAATTGATCGTCAAAAGTTTGCTAAAAATGACATCAAATATATACTATTGGCCACTAATATTACCAGAAGCTATTAAGGAGAGACAAAATAATTTACTTTATTTTTGAAAAATCAATTTTTTTTATTGAATTATCGTCATTTTACGTATAGTAAATAATAGAAACGTAAAAAGAATGTAGACACCTTCCTAGACGAAAAAGAAAATAAAACCATTATTGGTTAATTAATGCAGCTCGCGCTTCAGTTGGCTATCCACGCTTTCTTTTTAATCCCAGTGGTTGTGACTTTGCCTCTAATGGTTTTTTTTATGGTAGGTAAAAATCATCCAATGACGAATCCCGCTCTTGGGCGGAGCGGGAAACAGTGTCAGACTCTTACTGACTAAACAACCTACCCCGTTCCTTCCTTGCCTTATTCCCAGAGCCCCGGTAACACTTTCGCACCAAACCTCGGCTCCAGGAGGCTTCGACCCTGAAGGGCCCCTACAGTTTGCTGACAACTCCTTGAAGCCCGCAGGAACAGTGCGCGCCGTTGACGACTTGGACTAGGCCTGGACAGTTACCAGATGACCGGACGGCGAGCTACCCATTGCTCATCGTCCGCGAGTCAGTATCTACGGTGGCCGGATATCGGCGGGATCGCGGCGGCGTCGGCTACGGCGAGGGTGCTGTTGCCTTTGTCTTATGCGTTCGGCCACCTCCTTTACGAGCATTACTGCTTCGCAGAAGGAGGCGTCCGCCTACCATTCCTCTTCGCTGCGGACCATGGCCTGAACCAAGGCCCGGCGCGAGAGGTCGTCGCCGCCGATTACCTCTGTAGCTGTACTTGCGACAAAAGTCTGGACAATCACAGCAACCAGTAAACCACTCGGTCTAATTGTTCGGTGGTATTACGCTCCAAGCTGAAAAATACACTTTTTTGTATTCTTCAAAACTCCTGAATTTCTTGTCAGCTTGATTAAAATTGAATGAGTTGTTGCCTGGAATTAAATACGTGGTGCTGGCTGATGTTGAATGTAAGACTCTAATTTTGGTATCAGTTTTAGCGATAAAAGAATATGATGTATTATATTACATGCCAAGTTATAATAAATGATGCTTTCTGTCGAAGCTTGAATTATATTTTTTTGAGGACAGTGTTTTGAAGCTATAAAACGTAAAATAGTGACGAGATGTATAATCCGTGGCCGAGTTAGTAAATTAGGTGGCAATGTGTAAATGAGAAGGACAAGTCACAATAATTGATGATCTTTACTTGACGCTTTCTATAGCATATTTAGTTGGCGGTGTAAAAAAGTCGAATTAGTTTATTAGAGGCTATGTTATTTTCCCGTTGCTTAGTTATAAAATTAGAAGTTTAATCTAGTGTCCAATAAATAATTTTGTGGCTAGACTTATAATTTCCCTATTTTTTTTAATAGTGCCTTTTTATTTTGGTGGGCCAGTTTATCTGCTTTTTCTCTCTGTATAGTACTAACTTGAATTATAAATTACAAATAATTACTTTTCTTTGTTAATTTTGATTCAATATTTCTACGGCTTTCTTTTGTTTGTTATCCATAACAAAAATCACAAAAAGTCGTATTCAGTGAGGTTTGAACTCAGGCTCACTAATTCACACAGCGGCACTGCTTAACCATTAGGCCATCATGAAACTAATTTCTGCAACGAAATTATGAACTACAATCAGTTTTTGACGGCAATAATGACTCATGTGTGTGTATTTTTCGTCAAATTAAACGTCAAGTTTATGCTTTGTGAAATTGCGTCAGGTCGCCACTTAGCTGAGAAGATACCAACGCCATCTAGTTTAATATTAGAAAACTAGAGCTCTTCGGTGCTTCGCTAACGTGCAAAGGAATAAAAGTATTAAGGTACCCAGGCACTTTTGCAGCTCCTTGTACATGTACTATACTTTGACTTTCAAAAAGCTTTTGATAGAATCAATAACGACATCCTATTAGAAAAACTAAGTGGTTTTGCTCCCAATCTCCTTATATTGATCTCTGACTATCTCCGTGATCGTCAACTATCAACAACAATGTACGACTGGGCATGTACAATTCTCAGCCGTATAGCACTCGTTCGGGAGTCAGCCAGGGATCAATATTAGGACCTTTATTATTTCTTATAATGATAAATGATATTCCACAAGTTTTAAGTCACTCCAAATGTTTGCTATATGCTGACGATTTAAAATTATACTCTGAGGTTCAAACTCTAACAGATTGTGCAGCTCTTCAAAAAGATATTGATGCTATTAGTGAGTGGTCAGTTACCAACAAAATGCATTTCAATCCATCTAAAAGTTGCATTATGAGTTTTAGCCGTTCACGAAATCCAATGCAATTCACTTATATTATAAACGACGTAGAAATACCAAGAGTGATGGCAATTAAAGATCTCGGTGTTATCTTCGATACTAGGCTTACCTTTCATGACCACATTGTTTCTCTAGCCAAAGAGTCGTTTAGAAGGTTGGGGTTCGTCCTCAGAAATTGTCGTGAGTTTACCAACCATCAAGTTATCCGACTTCTATATAACACACTTGTTAGGAGTAAACTTGATTCAAGCTCTTGTGTTTGGAATCCGTACGAAAAATCCTATACCCTTATGATAGAAAAAATCCAAAAAGCATTTTTAAGATATTTCTACAAACATAAGTTTGGTTACAATCCATATTTGTATCCAACCAAATTTCTGTTAGGTTGCTTGGGCTTTACTTCACTCCAGGTTAGTCGAGCTTTTGATCAGCTTGTAACTGCCTGCAAGATCATACACGGAACCATCGACTCGCTTAGTTTGCATGAGGAGCTGTGTAAAATATTTGTTCCTGATAACTATTGCCGGGCAAGACGGCATTAATTATTTTTGGTGCCACGTTGCCGTACGGTTGCGCGACGTATGTCACCCATTCCCCGAATGTTAACCGCACTCAACGCTCTCCTTGAATCCAGTCCAGGATTAGATCTGTTCGCCGATGAATGGAAGGAGATATTGACTGAATGTTTGGCGATTTGCGAGAAGACTAAGTGAGTAGATTACTTAATATGTATACCTGTTATATTTTTCTTTTTGTTTTACATAATTTGCACCTAATCAGTGTAATTGGCATTTTGTCGTTCTGGTTAATGAATAAATAAATAAATGAGTGACACAGAGTCTACTCTCAACGACGACCGAGCGCAGACTACTATTTTATATTAATTAAGATTAACTAAAATTGATTCGATTTTTTTCTGAGAATAATTGAAACAGTTTATTTGTTCTTTTTAATTATTTTTTGGATTGATCACATAAAATATTTTTATATAATCAAATTTCTGTAATTAAGTGGAAGAAAAATGTTCCTAAACGCAATACAAATAATACAATATAATACAATCGTTGTACAAGTAAGATCCCTAGTTAAGAACTTTTTGTGCTTGGAATATAGTAGACTAGCCTTCTGCCAGCGGCTGCGCCCGCGTGAAAGTAGGGTTCTCCATACAAACTTTAGACACCCGTTTCATCCCTTTAGAAGCTGAATTTAAAAAACCCTTTCTTAGTGTTCACCTACTTCATAAGACGAAGCCTTGTGTAAAATTTCACGCTCCTAGTCCTAGTAGTTTTGGCTGTGCGATGATATATCAGTCAGTCAGTTTCTGCTTTTATATAATAGATTAATTAAATATTTACTGTTTGAAACCGTCGTAAAAATTACGAATGGTTAGTAATAACGTTATTTGAAATTAAGATTAGCGAGCTACAATCAAAAAAACTTCTAAGTACAATTATTTCACAACACAAATGCTTTCAACTATAGCTGCATTCTTTTTCAAGACCTTGGGCCCTAGACAAGTGGCAATCGCTCCGTGTCGAATCCATTTCTAAGTTCGATTTCGCCTTAACGATGTCGACCACAAAATGGTAGACAAAGTGACATCGACTAACATATCGATAAGTCGAAATGTTGGTTCGATAAAATAACAACTTCTTGGCTATGGTTATCGAATTAAAACGTCCAATTTGACGTATAAACAACTAATAACAATTAGCGAATCGAAAACCTTTGACCACGTGATTTTCGAAGGCTTATGTCAGTTCCATACATTTCGGAGTTTCGAATTTCGTTATCGTTAGTGAGAATGTGACTTTGTCTAAGCCCCCTTATTTATACTTTACTGTATCATGTCCCATTTTTATAGATAAACGATTTGGTATTATTGTTATTTCATTGGTATACATCGAGATAATTTATAAAGACAGACACTCAGTAATATCAGCAACAATCTCTTCGCCGTTGTTTTAACTCTAGATCGGATTGGCGTTGAGGAAACGATTATAGTACAAGACATAAAATTAAACGATGTTTCAAGGAAGAAGAAAAAACGAACAAATGCATTAAATATCGATAAATCCAGACTAATTTGATCTAAACAAAAACCAAAAACCGTTATCTCCGTATTTCTTAGCCTAATATCTCTTATCTGAATTTTTAAAATATTTCATAAGGTTTTTTACAAATAGGTATTTATATGGTGGGAAAATTCATCTATCGCCCTTGTGCGAAGCGGGAAATCGAGTCTAACTTTTAC
The DNA here is from genome assembly GCA_029852875.1 of Mythimna loreyi. Lineage (NCBI taxonomy): Eukaryota > Metazoa > Arthropoda > Insecta > Lepidoptera > Noctuidae > Mythimna > Mythimna loreyi. The sequence goes on from JARGEH010000060.1 coordinate 22,618, forward strand.
TGACTAAACTAAACACCCCGTTCCTTCTTTGCCTTTGTTCCAGGGCCCTGGTGTTTCGCTTTCGCATCAAATTATAGCCCCAGTAGGCTTTGACCCTGCTGGGCCCCTACGACTTGTTGACAAGTCCAGGAGGCGCGCGGGAACATTGCACGCAGTCGACGACTTGGGCTCGATCTGGACTCTCGGTCTGGCAGTGGCGGCCGCGTGAGCGCTGTTGCGATTTTCTGATGCGGTCGGTCTCTTATTTTATTAGCATTACTGCTTCGCAGGAGGCAACCGCCTGCCACTCCTTGTCGCTTCGGAACATGGCTAGAGGCCATGAGTCCGCCGCGAGAGATACCCCCACGAGAACACGGCGATGCTCTTCCCAAGCGGGGCACTCCTCTGCCCTATGCTACATCGTGTCCTCCGGATGGTCCACACAGTGGCAACACCCGGGTGTCGCTACCTCCCGAATCCGGTGCAGGGACCTCCCAAATCATTTCCGATGACAACTGCGTCATGGCGAAGGGGAGGGCGCTGAGAGGACCTTCCAGCCACGCCTCAAACAGGAACCTCTTTTTAACTGTAGGTAATAAGTTATACTACAAATTTGTCACAATTTTTGTTTCTATAAATTATACCTAGAATAGTTAACATTTTCTAAAAAAGATACTACGTGGATTTAACGGTTTTTGATTTACTCCTCAACTAAAAGAAGAATTGCAGTCCAGAGCCCAAATATACCAGGACAAAGGCAAGACGGTCATGTAGTTAACGGCGATGACTTATTATAGCGATATCTTGTGTTGTAAACTTACCTCGTCACTGTCTTGGCCACACGATGCTCGTAATTGTATAAAAAAGATAATATATAAAAAATACATGTTCGGTCTCGGTCTGTAGGTATATAGTATGACGACTGAAATTGATATTTTCGGAATAACCAAATAATATGTTATAGCTATAAGTTATATTGCGTATAAAGCCATATCTGTGCTTCGGTCAGTTGGACTTTAATTGAAAAAATAAATGAAAGACGTCGTGATAAGAAGTAATGGATTTATTAATTGATTTTTTGAATATTTCCGTTTGTTGGAAAGTTTGTTTTATTACAAAATAATCTATGTCGTTAAGTCTCAACATTGTCCAGATATTGATTATGCATCTACAATACTTAAATAAAATGGATTCGCATGTATTTTAAGATATAACAGCCCCCCGGATAAAATGGAGCATCTGAGATGAAAGATGCCAAATTTAAGACTTAAAGCGAGATAGATTTGAACATCATGTTAGATTTACAAATTACTACGTTAAACTAAGTTCACGTTATATTTATGAGATCACACCGTTATATTTTTGACTGGCCTGTCAGTCTAGTAATTAGTGACCCTGACTGCTAAGCGGGAGGTCGTGGGTTCGATTCCCACCCAGGACAAATGTTTGTGTGATGAACACGATACCGTACGATGGGGCTATTTGGTACATTTTTTATGAAAAATTACGTTTTTCACAAAAACTACTTAGGTTATGAACTTAGACGATTTTTTTTACGACTAACCTTATCAATACCTTCTAGAAAAATGCGCTTGTATTTATGTATTGAATATAGATACAGAGATATCTTTTTTCAAAAGTGCAATTCCAAATATCACCGGTTTGGGGCTTTTTGTAATCGACATATTCTAATTTTGTTTTTCATCGACCGTTGGAGCTGTATCAATTTAAACAGGTCTTGCGACATTTAGACCAACAGAAGGATAAACAGCCTTTCATTGTATCATAGTTTTGTGGTTTAATTTTAAATAAAAAGCCAAATATTTAGCATCGAAACATTTATTATAAAAAAGCGATTCGCAACTTTTGGGCTATTTGGAATCTGTAGTAAAATCTTATACTTACAATTGTTTATGAATTAAGGCAATATTTGGAACATTTAAGGGGAAGCTAAAAATATACTTAAACATTGAGATCCTTATAAACCGTGAAATAGGTACCTACCTACCTAAGTAAGAAGGTGCCTACCCACTTAAAATAAAATGTGAAATAGATAAAAAATAAATATTTGGCAAGGAATTAACCACAATTAAAATCTGGGTAACGTTTCTTATACTTATGATAAACAATATAGGATGGAGGGGCCGCATCGACGCACGATCGATTAGTTACCACGTAGGTATTCAGTAGGTACCTACATGATTCTGAACGCCTAACACAGCAATTATTCTTCATAGCGTACTCTTAGGTATGTCATAAGTATCGGCAGCATCAGTTAGCTAAAGTTTTCCAGACTTAACCGCCCCACTTTACCGTAGGTACATGGAACGAAAAAAAGGAAACTAAATAATAACTATTGATAATTCAGGTATGACAATCAAACATGCAGGAAAAGTTCCCTAGTTTTATACAGCAGTATAGGTAAATTATTTAGTGAGTACCTAAGCCGAAAAATATCTTGCCCTTAACATGCTCAAAATACGCAATTGGGACTATTTGGAACTATGATAAAATTCCTTGGCAATGTATAACACATTTTAGAGGGGTTATTTGTAACTACGTTCCAATTAACCCCAAAACAGAAACCAAATAGCCCCATTTAGAAAAATCGAAATATCTGCCAGCTCGTAAAAGGTAGAAACGAGCAAATGGAAACACTGAAAAGCGCATTAAACAAATTATAACTTAGTTTATTCAATTTCTTACAAACCTGTCTAGATTTTGTGTGGCAGATGAAAGTTATCAAGGTACAAAATGAACAAAAAATACAACCTTTTTTAAAATTACGTTTTAACCCACTTAGAAAGCCGTTATGTGTCAAAATTCCTTTGTGACATTGACATTAGATGTCACTGTATTGCCAAATGGTAAAATATAATTCCTACTGTTCTTAGATATAAAGATACACACGATCAAAACTTTTTTTTAGGAAATTCCAAATAGCCTCGTGGTTTGCAAATAGCCCCATGGTACGGTAATTTGTTCTGTGTCTGGGTGTAATTTATCTATAATATGTATATATTTAGAAATATATAAGTATGTTTATCAGTTGTCTAGTACCCATAACACAAGCTCTGCTTAGCTTGGGACTAGATGGCGTTGTGTGATAGTTGTGGACATATTATTATATATTATTATTTAAAGAAAAGGATCGTCGTATTTTTGATGTTGCATCAATATGTTTAAGACATTAATTTTGTTTCTTGATCAAATATTTCGTTACAGTACCCGGCAATAAATATTGCACATCGACCTTTGGTGAACAACGACTGACAAACGTCGTTGTTCATCAATCACCTTGAACAACGACTGACAAACGTCACATAGCTAGTGTGCGACAGAGATAACGCTCTACGAAGCCGAAATTAGCCGATTGTCTCTTTCCAAAGGTCGATGTGCAATATTTATTGCCGGGTACTGTACAAAGGTATTGGCCTTGATGTTGGTAGACCTGATTCAATACATTCTTCTAAGACAGATAATTCAATGGCTTATTGGGGATGATGATTCTATTTTTACAAGCTTTTTATTAGCTCGCAATGTACTCGTAACTATGTATGTTCGGTTCAAATCTTGCAACTCAATTTTGAAGCAGATTTCTTCATCTGATTGAGCTGCTATTTTGCATTCAGGCGTAAAACGCATGACAATACAATATTATGATGACATAGAGCTGATCTGATGATGGAGCTGGAAGGAAGCTATAGGAGCTCAACAATAAAACAACTCAGCCTTATCGTGTTTGGGCTCATTGGATTTGTATAGACGAGTATTCTCACAATATTCCTTATTCCATTTTATAGATCCATCATATAATGAAATTGTCTTACTGAGACTTGTGATTAATTATTTTTCTTGCTTTTATATAGCCTCTTTCAATAATGTGAATGTAAGAACATTGTAGACACAAATTTTAGATGACTTCCTACCACTTTAACGGTAGGAGTTCAATATTGTACTACTGTCCTTACATAATTTATGTGCTGTAATATGGAAATATTGTAAAGATAATATTTTTTTTTAAAGAGTAACCATGGAGTTTCTTGCCGGTTCTTCTCCATAGGAAACGACCAATTTGGAACCGTGCTCTAGCTTCTGACGTTTTATAAGTGCCCATGTAGGCCCATGTGAAATAAAAAATTTTGACTTTGACTTTGAGTACTTTGATCCTATATGGTAGCCAGGGTCTGATGGTGGAGTCGGGAGGTGGCCATAGGAACTCCGTAATACAATTAGATAACCCTAACGTGTTTGTACTTTTCGGAAAGGTCTTGATGAGTATTTATAATAGACGTATATACCGAGCTATAACAGCTTGATATGAAAAAATATTTTCATTGAAAACTTGTTTAGTATTATATATATATATTTTTTTTTTATCAGAACTAATGTTCAATGCAACTTAATTTACAAAGAGAAGATAGACAAAGTAAAAAATATGAGTTTAAATTACCTATGTTATTTACTTTTAAGTTTTTGTTTAAGGCTATTAAGAGAAATGTTAAAAAGATCTATGTCAGTAAATTCTTTATTATAATTGTTAGTGGAACGGTATATAAATGAATTATGAGTGTATGTTTTATTTAGTCGAAGAAGAACAAAATAGTACATTTTGATACAAGTGCAGGAAGTTTGTCATTGCGACTGAGGCGAAATTCGCACGAGCCGTAGGCGAGTGTGTTATGGAGCCGAGGGCTGCAATGACAAATCTGCACGTGTGTCAAACGACGTTTTTCAATACACTTACGACTTGTGAAATAAAGAAAGAAAGAAAGAATGTTTAATCGTATCTCAAACATACAGTAGAAATATGTATAATAATAAATGCATTCAAATCTGCTCTGAACAGTTTGGTTCTAATTTCGTGGGGGACGTCCAGCGACTCTGGGGGACGCCTCGCGCCTGATTCGATAAACTAAGAAAAAAATAATAAGCACCCATTACTGTAACGATGAGGAAGGAATAAAAAAGCCCTTGTTGTGATAAACTCAAAAAAGCACTTGGGTGATATACATGCTATATTGAACCTAATACAAGTGCGATAAGAGGCAGTTTTCGAGTAAGTGTATTGAAAAGTGGTTTTGTACGTGAGGGACGTACGGGCAGGCGAGCGTATGCTTTCACTCATATTTTACTAAGTAATTATGTTTTTTTTTATGGTAGGTGAAAATCATCGAATGACGAAACCCGCTCTTGGGCGGAGCGGGAGACCAGTGTCAGACTCTTACTGACTAAAAAACCTACCCCGTACCTTCCTTGCCTTATTCCTAGAGTCGAGGTAACAGTTTGCACCACCCTAGGCTCCAGAAGGCTTCGACCTTGAAGGGCCCCTGCAGTTTGCTGACAACTCCTTGAGACGCGCGGGAACGGTGCGCGCCGTTGACGACTTGGACTCGGTTTGGACAGTTACCAGACGACCGGACGGCGAGCTACCCATTGCTCACCGTCCGCGAGCCAGTGTCTACGGTGGCCGGATATTGGCAGGATCGCGGCGGCGACGGCTACGACGAGGGCGCTGTTGCCTTTGCCTTATGCGGTCGGCCTCCTCCTTTACGAGCATTACTGCTTCGCAGAAGGAGGCGACCGCCTGCCATTCCTCAAGTACCTAATGATGGTGAATCAGTCAATGAGTTTAAAATTTTGGACAAGTAAATGATGTCGAACATATTACGTCTGTTACGTAGACTTATCAGTTTATGCCTACGCATTGCATCTTTATACGCGACGTCGAAACTATTACTGCGGTAGTTAAGTGATTTTAAAAACTTTTTTTGTATCCTTTCTATCCTATTTATATGTATATTAAAACATGGGCTCCATACAGTACTACAAAAGTCTAGAATAGAGCGGACAAATGAAAAATAAAGAATTTTTAATGTTAACCTTTTTGAACGGTTTACTAATTCGTAGTATTAAATATTGTAATTTACATTTATTCCAATAAATTTTCTAAATCTATATAAGGTAAGTCTTTTTTATTTTTCGTCTAAAATGACACAATCAATAGATTTCGCTTAGTACATTACGGATTTTTCATGCTGTCGTCATGAGAAGTAAGTAAAGAAATAAGCAAATTTCATCGAATAACGCATTTCATGTAAATAGCAGACGATTATTTATGAGTGCTTATGCTCTCAATAATCCATCCTTTTATGTATTTTCAGTTAAACATGGCCAAATTAATCATAAAAACTGGATTCCGACCAATCACACACGACATCATTTTCCAACCACAAACAACATTGAAAGGAAAACAATTAGTTTGTTGAATTTTTTATCACTATTTCTGCCATTGTTTTTGCAATTAACTACGCAGCAAGCTTCGTGACTCATGTTTATTTATTAAAAACGTAAATCTCGCTAGTAAAAAGTGACAGCGTCCGCCACCGAAAGTTCCTTTTTTGGCCATGATGCGCGCTGCGATCGTTTCGTGGTTCCCCCACCTTATACTTCGCACCCAGCGAATAAAGCCTAGGCTACGAAATGCGGAGATAGCTGAACGTTAATTTGGAGTCCATAATGATCCCAAGATCTCTGATAGTGGAAACTCTTTTGAGAGTTAAGCCATTTATGGCGTAGTTGAAATTTAATGGGTGAGTTTTACGCGTATATGACATGATGAAACATTTATCTATGTTGAGAAAGAGTTGATTTGTTGTCCAGTAATTACATAAATTTATTAAATCACTTTGTAATTTAGAGCAATCTGTAACGGACTCAACCACTCGGATCTATTTTAGTGTCATCAGCGTAAAGTAAGTGATTACTGTGGTCAAATATGGTCCCTATGTCATTGATGTAGAGGGTAAAGAGCAAGGGTCCCAGATGGGAACCTTGGGGGACTCCGGAGGGAACAGGGAGGAATTGAGATGAGTAACCTTTAACACAAACCGCCTGACTTCGATTTTTTATATATGACTGGATCCATCGCAGTAAGTTGCCGTGCACATCGGCCCTCGCTAGTTTTTCAATAAGCACATCATGATTAATTTTGTCGAACGCTTTCGAAAAGTCGGTGTACGTCGTGTACACCGACTTTTCTTATCTTCCTGCAGATTCTTATTCATAGCGTTCACGAGAAATTCCTAAAAATTTAGCATGTTACTATCTATGCTATGATGTTTAAGGAAACCGTGCTGTTGCTGAGAAATATGATTACGAAAAGCGAATGAAATTTGAGATGTTACCATTTTTTCTAATATTTTTCCTAGAACACACAAATTAGAGATCGGTCTGTATTCAGTTACAATGTCTTTTCTATTGTTTTTTGGGAATAGGGGTTATAATTGATTTTTTCCATTTACTAGGAAACACTCCAGTTTTAATTGACCTGCGAAATAAAAAAGTTATTGGCCCTGCAAGTACCTCAGCGCACCTGGATATGAAAACTGGATAAAGGTCATCGGATCCGGCACCTTTTTTAATTGAAAAAATGAAAAAAATAAAAAATGTTCCTCCTCATTTACAAGTTTGGTTCACAATATTGAGGTTGACCTCTCCTTTTAAGTGTTAAAACACCTGTGCCAGGAGAGACCGCTCTCCCATGTCTTGATTACATTTATGTAATTTGATAACTAATATTAAATCTATGTTAGCGTACGATGTGCGCACGTGTGTATCAAGTGCGAGTTGTAATGTTTGTTTGTGCAATGGTGGTGTAGTGGGTGCGTTTGTTTTAAGTACCATGCGAGGACATGCGTATAAATACACAAGGCACATCTGAGGATCTTTTCAATGCGAGGACTTTTTCGTACGTCCTCGAATGGCCCGGACTAGTTTATTGTATTCTACGTTCGATTTTGAGTCTTTATATATACTTAACTAGCTTTTGTCAGCGGCTTCGCCCGCGTACATAAAATATTGCCTATGTCACTCAAAATTTCTCCAATTGGACCAGTAGTTCCAGAGATTACCTCCTACAAACAAAAAAACAACCTTTACCTCTTTATTATATTAGTGTAGAAGTGTAGATAGTGTAGATAAGGCAAAGTTGATATCAACCTTAGTGGACCTCGGTTTGGTTGTGAAATTTCATGCTCACACACGATTGTGTGTATCCGCTAGGCGGCGCCACTTAAAATCTTTACACACCACTTTTAACACTTCAGTCATGTTTTTAGTTCCCTTGTGGAGACTTATGTGTATATCTTCACACAAACGTCCTCGGATTGGTAGCTTTTCCAGACAGTGTGTATTTAGGTCCCCTATGGATGTAGCAGTTTGATACTCTCGGTGGCACTACAAAAGTCCGGGCCATGTACTGTCATGGCCCTCGTAACGCGCCGCCATCGAATTCCCAAATAACGGTAGGGGTTATATAAATAGCTGTGTTCATCGTTGGGGCGACGATGGGACTCGTTCTCGACTGTTGTTCTAGTTTTCCACATCATTGAGCACATTTGGTGTCTGACTCCTAAGCTGGAACAAACTGAGACTGCCCTCAAGTGGCTTCTACCCAACTTCGGGGATCAGATGCCTTCTACCGGAGGCACTAGGCGGGGTTTGTTTGGTCCATGGCCCTTGGAGGGGCACCAGTGTAGGCGCCATCACGGCAAAAGCGGCCGGCGCCCAAGTTGGTGAACATTTAACATCCCAATTGTGCGGGGACATCGCACGGTCTCCTGTAAAGCGTCGGGTTACCACTTAGTGGAGATCTGGAGGCAACAGTCTTTGAAAGCATGCACGATGTGCTCATGGAGATGCAACACCAGGGTGAAACTTCATTGCTGTGACTGTCGCAGTGCGAGTTTTACTGTCATGGCATGGCGGACAGAGTTCTGGGAGGTCTCATGGTGAAATGGCGACAGTGACTATTGCAACCCAGTGCTGGGCACACTGGCTTTGAGTGGCTGCAGCGGCAACACGGTGTCCTCACCTTTCATGTGACGCAGGTCTTCACCGGACATGGGAAGACTAGGAGGTTTCTTCATCGAATTCAGATGGGAGAAACGGTGTTACCATTGTGTGGACTGCCCCGAAGACGCGGTGGGGCATACGTGGAAGTGTGCTCGCTTGGGCAGTACTGCAGTACACTTGTAGAGGCAATCAACGGCAGTGTTGGACCGTGGCTTATGGCAGGCGGTCGCCTCCTTCTACGAAGCAGTAATATTAGCGGAGAAGGGGCTACACGTGTGTGTTGAAGGAACGTCCTCTCACCCCAGCCGCCAAAATTCTGACTCCGACTATCAGCCACGGTAGACGCCGGTTTGCAAACGTTGAGCAATGGGTAGTGAGTAATTCACCGTCTGGCAGTCCAGTAATTAAGGAGCACGTGGATCACTACACGCTGTTGACTGCTGAGGTAAGTTCGATTAACATTTTTCTCAGATATTATTAGTTTTAATGAAATAGTTAAAAGTAAATTAAAATAAAGTCATTAAAAAAAAGTACTTACCTATTCTTAAATTATTCCTATCTCTATGTTATTTCAATTGTACTGGCAGTATAGAAATTCGGGTCACAGTTCAATAGAAATGTCAATAGAACTAGTTTTTTTTTTTTAATATTTAGACAGCTGTTAGTTGAAAGTAAAACTCCCTAGAGAGTAAAACTGCCACTTTCAACTCTTTCCGCAGGCAACTTTACACCTACTTTCAGAGTATGAGTAATGAAAAATTATTATTATTACTAGCTTTTGCCCGCGGCTTCGCCTGCGTGGTATTGGGGTTGCCTTATACAATATGATAATTTGACACTTGATCAAACTAAATGTGAAATCCCACAGGAACCTTATGTTTTTCCGGGATAAAAAGTAGCCTATGTCCTATTCCGGAGTCTATCCTATGCCTGTGTCAAATTTCATCTAGATCCGTCCAGTCGTTTTGGCGTGATTGAGTAACAAACATCCAAACATCGTAACTTTCGCATTTATAATATTAGTAAGATAAATTAGAGTACCGCGCAAAAAGTTCTCAAACCAAAAAGTCATTACCCACATTCCGGGAAGATTAAATAAAACAATACAAACGACTTTGGTACCTACTGAACCTTTAGTGCTTAAAACGGATTCGCACTTGACAACTTTCTCAAACGCACCATATATTCATTGCGTTTACTTTTTTGTTCTGCTGACAAAGGTAGGTTGAGCGGATGGTATGCGAATCCGTGTCAAGGCTACAGGTTCGGTTCTCGGGTCGTGACAAATATCTGCATTGTTCACGATATACACTTCTCATCAAAAAAATCGAAACACCTTGCAAGTTTACGTTTTGTCAGGATTATCAGAAAAATGTGTACATTTAGGAATAAATGTTAAATGTCGTTTAATAGTGAGTAATATGAGCTTATCAAATCTTAATGTTAATGTTCTAAATTTAAATGAATTTTTCATAGGTTTCGTATTTTGTTAAATGAGTCATTTTTATTCCGTATGGAGTATAAAGGAAATGGATAAAACAACACACGTAAATGAAAAAAAAAGCTAAAAAACGTTTATTTAATAACTTGTATTCCCTCCCCGAGCTCTAATTACTGCTTCCATACGGTTCTTCATCGATCGGATGAGAGTCACGATCACATGCTGTGGTATATTGTCCCATTCCTCTTGGATTGCATCTTGCAGCTGGCTAAGTGTTTCTGGGGCAGGATCTCTTGCTCGAATTCGTCTCTTTAATTCATCCCATAGATGTTCAATGGGATTCATGTCCGGGCTTCTTGCTGGCCATTCCATAATAGAGATATCGACTTCGTTAAGATAATCTCGTACGACGCCCGCGGTGTGAGCCCTAGCATTGTCGTGCATGAATATGAAGCCGTTGCCAATAAAATGTGCATAGGGCATCACATGAGGCTCGAGACACTCTTCGACGTACCGATGACAGTTTAGTGCAGGCAGACGTGGCCCAGACACGAAAGCAAGCTCTGTCTTACCGTCGGCGCTGATTCCTCCCCAAACCGTCCACGAACCGCCACCATAGCTGACCTTTTCTTCAATGCAGCATTGTGCATAGCGTTCTCCGTCTCTTCTGTAGACCTTGTTCCTTCCGTCGTTACCATACAGCATAATTTTACACTCATCAGAAAAGAGAACTTTGCTCCACTGTAGGTATGACCAATTTAGGTGCTCACGTGCAAAGTTAAGGCGCGCTCTTCGATGGTCTGCAGTTAATTTCGGCCCATTTGCTGGCTTATGCGGTACTGTTGAAATGAGAACAAAGGCGATTAAAGACTTTAAACTATTTATTTAACGGGTAAATAATTATAACGGTATGACAGTACACAAATGTAGACGAGAGAGGGAGCCTGGGTTAATTGTCAAGGACAAGCTCAGCTACACAACTTGCTATGTCATTTTGCATAGGCGTCCATACTCTTAACATCCCCTCCTGGACGCAGATGCTTTAAATGCAGGCCCATAGATGCGGTGAAGTTTTCATGCTTCGGTCGATTGAGTCCTTTCGTCAATATGTCGGCGACCATCTCTCCAGTGCATCTGTATTTAACCAGGATTTCTTTGGCAGCAATCTTCTCTCGCACAAAATGATACCGCACGTCTATGTGCTTGCTGCGTGCATGGTAGACTGCATTTCCTGAAAGGCTAATCGCACTTTGATTATCGCAATAAACGGTTAAAGGTGTACCTTTAAATTCAGGTTGAAGTTCGTCTGCCAGCTGTTTCAACCAAAGTGCTTCTTGAATGGCTGACGCTAGCGCCATATATTCAGCCTCACTTGTCGAAAGGGCTATAGTCTGCTGTTTTTTAGAGTTCCAGCTTATTGCGGCACCCTGAAATAAAAATATATAGCCAGTACACGATCTTCTGTCTTCTATATCATTCCCCCAGTCAGAATCGCAAAAGCCAGAAATTCTCTCATCAACATTCCTTTTGTAAACTAGTTTCATGTCCATTGTGGCTTTCAGATATCTCATAACTCGTTTCAGCGCCGCCCAATGTTCACTAGTAGGTTGACTATTATATCTACTAAGAGAGTTTACTATATAAGTAATGTCTGGACGAGTCCCCTGTGATAAGTACAACAAGCAGCCAATAATTTCTTGGTATGGTATGTTCCTCATGATTTCTTGTTGACTCTCAGCCTTTTTAAACTTGACATTCGGATCAGCAGGTGTCCACATCGGCTTACATTTGTCCATGTTAAACCGATTAAGTATTAATTTTATATAAATAGACTGATCTATAGAAATCTCATTTTCATCTTGTGATATTTTAAATCCAATACAATGTTTGGCTGTTCCTAAATCTGTCATATTGAATTTTTCTTTTATTTTTTCTTTTATCATGTCTGCCGTTTCCTTTCTATTAAAGAAATACAAAATATCGTCCACATAGACTGCTATAAAAAGCATATCGTTCTCACTTAAAATTCGGTAGTACACACATGGATCTACGTTTGAACGAGTCATTCCAATTTGCAACAAGGCAGAATTTAACTTCTTGTTCAGGTACTTCATTGACTTTATTTCTTTTAATTGCAGCTTCGAGAAACACTACATCTCTGCTAACAATTCCTTTCCTTGTTTCAGGATCAATAAATCTGTAGCCTTTTGTACCATCGCTGTAGCCAACAAATATTAATTTTCGCGACTTTACATCCAACTTACTTCTGTTTTCTTTAGGAATATGCACCATTGCGGGACATCCGAATATTCTCATATGACTCAAACTTGGTTTTTTTCCGGTCCATACCTCATATGGCGTTGCATCTGATAAACTGCGGGTGGGAGAACGGTTCAGTATGTAAGCGGCTGTAGTCACGGCTTCAGCCCAAAAATCTTTCTGTAAACCAGAGTTTAACAACATACATCTAGCACGCTCAATAAGGGTACGGTTCATTCGTTCACTCAATCCGTTTTGTTCAGGCGTGTACGGATTAGATGTCTGGTGCAAAATTCCATGCTTTTTTAGGTAAGTCTCGAAATTATTATTTTTATATTCAGTTCCGTTGTCAGATCTAAGAATTTTTATTTTTTTATTCAATTCATTCTCCACTCTATTCTTAAATTCAACGAATTTTTCAAAGACTTCACTTTTGTTTTTTATAGTATATACATGTACTCGGCGAGAAAAGTCATCAATAAAGGTTACAAAATACCTTGCTCCCCCTATTGATATCTGCTGCATTGGTCCACACACATCACTGTGGATTAGTTCTAGCAAGCTATTTGCTCGGGAACCTTCAGCAGGGAACGGTTTTCTCGTTTGCTTGCCTTCGATACAGGTAACACAGATGGAATTTTCCATTCCTGTTGACAACTTAACTCCTTCTGTACAATAAGGCACTTTATTAAGTCTTGAAAAATTTAAATGGCCCATTCTCTGGTGCCACAGATAAGTATCATCATCAGCCTTGGCCATCATGACTTGCATTTCTTGACAAGTATTTAATAGGTATGATGCATTCATTAATCTAGCCTGTGCTACCAATTTGTTACTAGGACTGTAAATTTGACAGCCAGATTCATTAAATATTACTTTGCATCCATTTTGAATTATTTTGCTGACTGATAACAAATTTGTTCTCAATTCTGGTACAAGTAAAACATTCCTCACCTGTATTGAATCGGTGCTGCCATCATGTGCCTTTACCTTAATGCATACATTCCCGCAGCATTCTACTTTTAATTCTTTGTTGTTAGCAATCCTTATGCTCGGTACAGGTGAAGCGGTGATATCAGTGAGCCAGTCCCTGTGCATCGTCATGTGCATGGATGCTTCTGAATCAACATGCCAAGAATTGGAGTCATTTGCTGTGGATGCTGAAAAAGCTGCAACATAACCTGTATCTTTATCAGTCTTTTTATTATTGTTTGTCTTCTTATGCCAACAATTTTTGCCGAGATGTCCGTACTTATTACAATTGTAGCATCTAGGACCTTTTTTGTCACTTTTGGGCACATTTTTCCTTGAGTTTGTATAAAGTGCGGTAGTGTCTGCCATTTTTACTTCCTGTAGTAATTTATTTTTTACTAAGTCAGCACTAATCTTTATACCTGAACTTTCCATGCTCATAATCATGGGCTTATACATTTCCGGTAGCCCTGCCAGCATCAATGTGCCCAACCACTCATCGTCCACATGAAAATTTATATTTCTTAACTTGTGCGCGGCTGTCATAATTTTATTTACGTAGTTTTCTACTGACAAGCTGGTTTCTAAATTAGTATTAATTAGTTCCTTTAATAAGCCAACTTTCCGTGTCAGTCCTTGGTCTTCAAATGCCTTTGTCAAATTGTCCCATACCTCTTTTGCATTTTGTGCATCCTGTATGTGCACATATAAGATTGGGTCGACCAACAATATCAACTTTGATTTTGCTTTGGTGTCTTGTTTCACTGCGTTGAGGTCGGAAGCATCTGGTGCTTTCAAAATGCAGCTATACAAATCCTCATGTTGTAGGTAAGCTTTGACCGCAAAACTCCAATTTGCCCAATTGTCGCGACCCGTTAACTTCGCAATCGACATAACAGTGTTGATTCCAGCCATATTTACAATACATAAGTATACCTGAAAATTGCTGAAAAGAAAAATCACTCGCGAGCCGGTAACCAAGAGTGAGGTTATACCCGTCAGATTTTACTTTAACTATAATTTTGTATTTAGTGAACAAAATTTTGAAATAACACTAAACGGCAGGTTTGACTGGGCCCATAACCTGTTGAAATGAGAACAAAGGCGATTAAAGACTTTAAACTATTTATTTAACGGGTAAATAATTATAACGGTATGACAGTACACAAATGTAGACGAGAGAGGGAGCCTGGGTTAATTGTCAAGGACAAGCTCAGCTACACAACTTGCTATGTCATTTTGCATAGGCGTCCATACTCTTAACAGGTACCAGTCCACGATCCTTCAACCTTCTTCTAATTGTAGAGTCACTTACAGCCACCCTTCGTACAACACGAAGCCGCTGCTGCAGTTGAAAAGCGTTAAGGCGTCGATTTCTTAAAGAAGTTGTTACAATAAATCGATCATCTCGCTCAGAAGTGACCCGATTCCTGCCAGATCCTGAACGGCGCGTGAACAAACCAGTCTCCCGATAACGTTTATAGACTCTATGAACAGATGACAGGCTTAGATGCAGTCTTGCAGCCACAACACGCTGACTAAGGCCAGAATCCAGCAATGCCACAACTTGGGCGGCTTCTGTGGGCGAAGTATCCATACGTTTTAGAAAAAAAACCTTTTTTCAGACGTCCCAAAGTCACAGTATTGAAATAAAAAACAAAAAGTTTAAGGATAGGCGCCAATTTTTAGTTTTTAAACGCTAAATGTACTCCAACCCTAAACACACATTTGTCTCAAAACAGTGATTCATTTCGTTTATAAGATAAACAAATGAAATTCTAATTTTGAATTTAGAATTTTCGCTTATTACTGTAATGGCCAAACTGCCAGCTATAATATATGTATTTTTTTTTCATCGTATGAATTCTTTTTTGTGTTAAATTCGGACAGAAACAATGAAAACGGAAGTGTTTCGATTTTTTTGATGAGAAGTGTATATGAGCCTTATGAGGAAGTGTATAATGTATTATTACCTAACATATAGTCAGAGGAAAATGAGGGAGACTGTACACGAGTCGATAGAAGCATAATATTTTACACTAGCTGCTGCCCGCGACGTTGTCTGCGTGAAGGCTCTACAGCACCAAAAAAATCTAAGATGGCAGTGTATGATCAGTGTATATCAGATGGCATAGCATTATAAGTAAACAACTTTTAAAATAGCATTGCATTAGCCTTATAAAGTTCCCGCTGCTGGGACACAGATCTCATTTCTAGGAGAGGGAATGGGACATAATCCACCACGCGAGTCCAATACGGTTTTGTGGATGACACTTGATGAATTTTTGGTTCTAAAACATTCACAGTCACAGTTTCCTCATGATGTTTTCCTTTACCGTTAAGCAGTGGTTATGAAATAAAATACACAAAGTAATGCGCCTGGCTGGGTTTGAACGACAGACCTACAACTTGTAAGTCGGAGCCTTTACTACTTCGCCACCATTCAGCCGGAGCCTTTACCACTCCGCCACCACACTACGATGGTAGGTATGCTGCCAAGAGCCAAAATGTAAAGAGAGTCAGGACTGGTGACGCGGGAGCAAGCGACATACAGTTGCCCGCGTAAGAGACAACTCGTCCTGAAGTTGACATCCGCTGCACTCAGTGTCTGCCCCTTCGACTTATTGATGGTCATCGCGATGCAAACACTCACGGGGAACTGTACGCGCTTGAACTGGAACGGGAAGTTATGAGGTATAAATACTGCCTCGACTTCGCCATAAACCGTAAGAATTTTTGCTTAAATGATGTGTCTGTGCAGCGAGATGACTTTACGACGGGTCTCATTACACCACTTTGGAGGAGATAGGTAAATCCGAAAATGCATAATCGGCACTCCGACTTTCAGCTTTATGGTATACGCTTGAAGTCCACTTGCTGGCTGGGAGTTCAAAAATTCCACGGGAATATGTATGGCGTCATCTTGCACGACGACAGTGTTTATTGAGGTATAGATCACTGCATTTCCCTCAATTTCCGAGTGAATGTATTCGTTAATTGCCGCAGCCTGATCATTTTTAGACGTCAAAATGGCCCGCTCACACACTCAAGAAATTCTGCTGGTGCGGTAAATGACTGTTGTCCCCGTACACACAGGCAAATGAATTCTTCTAAGCTGGCTAACGCTCTATCGAGAGACTTTGGAAGCACCTCCTGTCCACCTCTCTCGCAGTGAGCTTTGACTTGCAGCGGACTTTGGCAGAGGCCATGATCCGGAGCAAAGAAGAGTGGCAGGCGGTCGCCTCCTTCTGCGAAGCAGTAATGCTAGCGACTAAAAAAGGGGGTCGACTGCATCAGGCAAAAGCAAAGGCGCTCAAGTTGCAGCTACCGCCGCCGTGTCTACAATCCCGATTTACGGCCACAGTAGGCGCGGGCTTGTGACCGCCGAGCAATGCGTAGCTCTTTGTCCACCCATTCGATAGTCGACGACGGCGCGCACTATTCCCTGCGCCTCCAGCAGTCGGCAGCAACTGTAGGAGCCCAACAGGATCGAAGCCAAGGTTTCAACGTAGCAAACGGGAAGCGTTTGCCCGAAATCGCCACTGAACAAACTGTGACACCACCATAGACATCACCCATCAAATGTTCGTTCCCGCGGATGTCCTGCAGGGTTCTGTCCTCGGCCTCAACTGCCTTCCTATTGGCCATAATACGCTCATCCCATACGATCAAAGAGCAATCCTTAAGCACGTGTCCCTTATCGCTGTTACGTGACACACCACAAACAGGCGTTTTGACGCTCTCTAAATCGATGGGAATTTGAACATGGCATGTGCTATCATGCCACCTGGAAGCAGTGTGGCAGCAATTCCCAACGACGCGACAGCAATAGCAATAATGCCTTGCCTCCTGACCTCTGCAAGTATGCCATGTTTTTCCTGTTCCAACAGGAGCAACCCAAGAAAAACATTTTGCCCTGGTTTTGCACAACGCTTTCAAGGACGGTGTTATAAATATAACCCTGCCCCATATATTGCCCTGTGCGATTTTGTATTTGTATATCCTGTCCACATTATGAGGTGTACAATAAACCTTATAGTAAAAAATAAATAATATACGATACCACGTTTAGGAAGAATTTGATTTTTATGAAATAAAATAGATGGCGCTATTTTAAAATTTTCTATATGCTACTACATTCAACTATGTTTCTCTGCCCAAGTTACTTAAATGTCGTAGTATTTATAGTGTAAAGCCAGATAATAGCATGGCTTACTCAAAAACAACATTTAAATATGCGTCGTTAGATTAAACACTGTCACAGAATGCGTAAGAACAATAAGTATTCACAACTCCTCCCCCGTAAGTGATAGCGTGATAATATGTAGCCTATATTTTGGCCCATCCTTTATTCAAGCAAAATTTGAAGATAATCCATGCAGTATGTATAAATATATATCCAAGTAAGTTTTTGAGTTTAGCCTGGACATACATACAGACAAATAGACAAAAATTCTAAAAACTATATTTTTGGCTTCGATATCGATTGTAGATCACTTCCCAAGTATTCTTTAAAAAAATATTTAATGAAGAGTTTTGACTTTCCTACGATTTTATTATAATTACCTATATGTATAGATTATTCGTAAAACTTTTTAGTTAAATCCCAAGAGGACACAAATTTCCGTACAACTGTTGTCGTTTAATTGTGTCTGTAATTACGGTAGTCGAAAGGTAAAAATAATATTTCGTTTGTACTAATTTGAGTCAGTAGATGTCGTTGTACGTATATAACATTGAAAGATTAGGTTGCGTTGCAAAATAAATCCGTTAGACCGTTGGAATAAGAATAAGACATTTCATATAAACATGGAGAACGCCGTTTCACCATTAAAGAGATAAACTATTTTTTTTAAATTATGTATTAAATATTAACCCACATTTTTACGTAAAACGAACCAACCACTACCTGAGATATTTCCCTAAAAATAAATAAGTAAGTAACATTTGCCCTGTTTGGGCTTGTTTTTTTTTTTTCATTTTTTATTCCCAGTTTTGCGTAAATTCAACCGCGCAGTAAGAGACTATGAAATCTTGAACACGACCTATGTCGTGAGATTTTGAGGGTTTTTTGAAACCTAAATTTGTCAAAACCAACTATACGACTTTTATGAAGAAAATGCGCACTACCATCTATGAATTTTAAGAATAACTAACTGCTAACCTTGCCAACATGGTCAAAAAATTATTAATTTCCAAAAAGTGTCAAAATGTAACTTGATTTGATTTTTGTGTAATCTCATAGATGGCGCTTTTTAAAATATGTCTTTATACTACTAATATTCATTAAACTATGTTTCTTTGCCTAAATTACGTAGTTTTGAAAAATGAATAATGGGAATCTTTATTATTTACCTAAATAAATTTACGTGCCAAGTTTCAAGTTAATTAACCCAAGCAATAAGATTCTCCCATACAAACTTTAACATCCCCTAAATCTTGCACTGGGGGTACTACTGAAAAAATAAATATGGCATCCTGGATAACTAATTTAGGGTAATGTTTATGCTAAGTTTTGAGTCGATCGGCCCACGGCAAAAATAGTTACACCCTTGCATCCATTGCACCATTTAAATTCAATATTGCTTACCTCCCATAACTTTTGGCGTGATAATATGTAGCCTAAAGCCTTCCTTGGTCTACAAGGAACATTTTTGCTGAATTTCAAATCAATCTATCCAGTAGTTTTGGCGCCAACCCGTACCATAGGCACAGACAAACAGACAAAAATTCTAAAAAGTCACTTTTTGTCATCAGTTACGTTTATCTAACAAAATCCACTCATTTTTTCCAGAAAATTCTCAATGTACAGTTTTTCTTTCGTTACTGTTTTATTATATGTATAGACAAGTGATTATTATAACGTGCTATTAGAGTTTGTTGAAAATGGACTGCTACTGTGTATTTGAATCTTAATCAAGTGACTATTATAACAAGCTATTATAGTATATTAAATAAAGTACTTCATTTTCTAAGTTCTCATGACTTTTTTATAATAATTAAACAATAATTCAATCTATTTGTTTACTTTCATTAAAGTAGTAGTTATATAGATTTGGATCTATATCAATATGTATATATATAAAGATGAATGCAACTTTAAAAACGTCCAAATGTTTAGGCTTTGTTCGGACTATTTTGTAGATGGTTCATGTGAAGTTTGCACAAAATCGGTCAAGAGGACGGTCTTCATTTATCACATTTTTCTGATACCGGAAGCGAAGCCGCGGGCAAAAGCTACTAATATGTAAAAGCGAAATACCACTCACTGATTAATCACTATATCTCAGAACTCAGAATGCTGAACTGACTGATACATTTAAATAATAAACTGTAAGTAATAAATTTACTTTAATAGTGCCTTTTTATTTTGATGAGCCATTTTATCTGCTTTGTTTCTCTGTATAGTACTAACTTGAATTATAAATTACAAATAATTACTTTTCTTTGTTAGTTTGATCAAATATTCCTACGGCTTTCTTTTGGTTGTTATTCATAACAAAACTCACAAAAAGTCGAATTACGTGAGGTTTGAACTCAGGCTCACTGATTCACACATCGGCACTGCTAAACCATTAATTAGGTCATCATGAAACTTATTCTTACAACGAAATTATGAACTACAATCAGTTTTTGAAGGCAATAATGACTCATGTTTATATTTTTCGTCAAATAAACGTCAAGTTTATGCTTGATCACCACTTAGCTGTCAAGATACCAACGCCATCTAGTTTAATATTAGAAAACTTGAGCTCTTCGGTGCTTCGCTAACGTGCAAAGGAATATAGATACTAAGGTACTCAGGCACTTTTGCAGTTCCTTGTACCTAATTTCAGCTTTTTAGTGCTAACAGTCGCTGAGATTATCCTCGGACGGACAGACAGACACACAGACTTGGCAAAACTATAAAGGTTCCTTGTTGACTACGGAATCCTAAAAATCACAGCAGTTTTACGCAGATTGAGACGACCGTCTGCCATTTCTGCTCGTTCCAATTCATAGCCTGGATTAGGGCCCGGCGCGAAAGGTCGCTGCCGCTGATTGCCTCCACGAGGACACGGCGGTGCTCTGCCCAGGCAGGATACACCTCCGCCTGATGCTGCACCGTGTCCTCTGGTCTCCACACAATGGTAACACCCGGGCGTTTCTTCTGCCTGAATGCGATGCAGGAACCTCCCACACATGAGGACTTGGCAAGTGAAGGAAAGGAAAGTGAGGACGCCGTGTTACTGCTCCAGCCACTCCACATAGAAAGGACTAACCGCCGTGATTATAGCTTGACATGTTGAGCTGTCATTGTTTGAATTACGAGTATACAGATTTTATAATCTTCGGCTAGTTTCATAATCATCAGCTTTTTTATCTTCCCACTACTGGGACACAGGCCTCCTCTCTAGGAGAGAGAATGGGCCATAATCCACCACGCGGGCGCAGTACGGATTGGTGGATGTCACATATCTTCGAATTTTCAGTTCTAGGACATGCCGGTTTCTTCACGATGTTTTCCTTCATCGTTTTGAGAGCAGTGGTGATGAAATAAATTACAAAAGTTTTACGCCTTTCTGGGTTTGAACCCACGACCTACTAATATAAAAACTCCGGCCGTTGCCATTTGGCCACCACTGCTCATCTACTTCGGGTTCGACTGGTTTAAAATTATAACATTTTTCGCAATGACTGAGCGCATTTTTATTGCACTATTTAATAATGTGTACGTATTATTTATTATATTTAATGTATATTTTTCAGTTATGTCGAAGGTCTATGTTTCATAACAGTTGTATGAATCGTCGGTAAAATATTGTATCGATGAAATTTTCAAAAGTGAATCTTTCTCTCGGCGAATCGTTCGCCGTTGCAACGAAACAACAAGTGTAACGTTCTGTTGGTGAGACTTTAACCTCTGGATGCTTTTCTAGTCTCTTCAGAGTTTAAACGGCGAAGCGAATGTCGGAGAAATGTTTCAGAATCTGGGAGATATAATGCATAAAAATAATAATGTTATGAGAAATAAATGTAATATAGAAAAAAAAATTACTAATTTATTCAAATTCAAATTCATTTATTGCTTATGACAGGTGTATGATTAGTTCTTATAATTATTTGTTATAGCTCACTGTTACATACCGATGAGGAGTACAATATTTATAATAATATGTCAAAAATCAATATGAAATACATTGCACGCAGAACGGATGGCCGCTGGGGCCGAAAGGTTCTGGAGTGGCGACCGCGTACCGGAAGACGTAGCGTTGGAAGGCCTCCCACAAGGTGGACCGATGACCTGGTCAGGGTTGCTGGAAGCCGATGGATGCAAGACGCACAGGACCGGTCTTTGTGGCGGCGCTTGGGGGAGGCCTATGTACAGCAGTGGACGTCTTTCGGCTGAAATGATGATGATGAAAAAACAGGCGTAAACCGGGGTCTTCCGTTCGGTATAGTATTGGATAGTATGCTTGAGAACTAGAATCGCGCTTTCAGTTGATAGTCCAGGTCTAAACCCGAACTGTGCGTCTTGTATATTTATGTAATAATAGAAAAACAATAATTTTAAATAGTATTCCACCGGTATCTGTAACAGCGACCGAGCTACCGACTGTCAGGGTTCGCAGTGGGCGGAGTATTGACATATGCTTGACTTTACAACCCAACCCTTTATTTTTAATAAGACTCTATCACCGCTATAGTATTTATGATGAGCGGAGGGTGGCCACCAAGGGGGAGATTCGGTTGTAGTTGTCGTCGTTGTTACCGAAGTTGTCGTCGTCGTTGTATATTCTATTTTGGGTGGAAATTCCACCCCCCAGATTTGCCCTTTGGGAGGCTCTCGAAACCAACGTCCATCACCTAAAATAAGTACGTATTTTCCCCCCCTAACTTTCTGAAATTTCATTCCAATATCGCAGTTAAAGTAAACCTTATTATATAACACACATACAGGTTTATAACAATCAACATCTGGATTTTCCATATAATCACACGGGTTTAGAAATTCAGTCCTTCGAGCATCCATATGGTTTAGCTTAATAAACCTCCTCTTCGCATCCAACGGAGCGCCGGCGCTCGCACCAACTGTCAAACGCGCCATTTCACTTTCTTCACAAATAAATTCATGTTGCCCGCTCCTGGGTGATGGATTTGTCTTATTAACCATTATGTCATAGGCAACACCATCGTCCGTGTAACATACGTAAGTACCGTTCAAACTGAATGAACAATTAATATGATAGAAGTTCTTAAATTTAATGGTCTTTTTAAAGAACAATACTTCATCACTGTGGCTCAAGTTATTAAATCTTATGAATTCACATGTCTGGTTTTTAGTATAGCAAGACTTCAAGAGAAGAGTTGAGTCAGTAAAATCAGTGATCGAGGCATATTGAATAGGTAAGCATTCTTCTATATTTGTGCAGTTATAAAACATGGTTTCGTTCTCGGGTTCATAACTTTCGCGATTTTTGTTGGTCCTGTTGAATCGTGCCATCATTATGTAACTTATGGTGTCCTGGGCCTGAAAAATACATGAATTCCTCTCATATGAATTATACTTTTTACAGTTCAATAGAAAAACAATAATTTTAAATAGTATTCCACCGGTATCTGTAACAGCGTCCGAGCTACCGACTGTCAGGGTTCCAGAGATAGAAACCTCTTAACAATACGAGCCGTGTTCAGGAATACTGCTTTCAGAATCTTTGTTCCAATCACCTAGCGCGATCCTCCTAAGTTGTTGGTCGAGAATAGTGATGTTCAAATCTGCTATAAGCTATGAACATGCTTTCGACTATTGCGCACGCTATTTTATCTGCAATTTTTATAGCATGCTATAACAAATCTCAGCCGTCATGTGAACTTAGTGATGGTCAAATCTGCTATAATCTATGTACGTGCTATAGACTATTGAATATATTTTTATGGAATGTATTTTATAAGCTATTTTTATAGCATGATGTTATCATTTTATACGGCACGCTCAGCGACATTTTGGGCGGAATTAAAAAAAACAGTGTATGCTAAAATGTGTTTTTGTTTTAAATGAGTTTTCAAATTAGTTATCGATGATTTAAATGATAATTCTCGGCGACAATGATTACATACTGCTGTTTTGTTGCCTTCAGAGGACTTCCCAATAAAGTTCCAGATAGGTAAATCACTACCGCGAGGCATTTTTATTTCACTATTAGTTAATAAAACACACTTAGTCTTATTATCCACACAGCGTTTAACAAATTAGTGTCACACATTCGCAATGACTACTTAACCTACGACTTTCACAGTTCTTAAACGCTAACACACAATATTTATACTTTACGATTGCACGACAATCTAAGAATATTTACAGAGATTATTTTACAGAATTTAATTACAAAAACACACCAACATTTTTAAAAAGTATTAAAAAATATCGCGATTCGAAAGAAGACCGAGCGCGTATTTTATGTTGACAAACATGAGACAACACCGTCCGAATTAAGTAGACACCTCGTTGAACAAGATTCGTATTGCGCTTTGTGCCTACTTAACCCGACTTACGCGACACGAGCCGATTGCAGCCGAGTTCACCCGAGTCTCTACAGACGGAGACGGTGCTCTCGCGCTATGTTGCTATCTCGTTTTGGCCCCGCTGTGACCGGTGGTTAGTTGAGGGAGACGTTATAAAATAATTTTCTATACACGGCGCTATCATGCTATGTTGCTATAACGTTTTGCCGCGCTATTGATGTTTTATTGAGTGAGACGCTATATTATAGCACGTAAACAGATTGGAAATAGCAGATGCTAAATGTAATGTTCAAAGAGCATGCTATATTTTGGCGCTATAAGCTATATTAACCATCACTAGTCGAGAAGCTTAGACACTAACACCCGTATTCACAAACGTTACTATGCGGTCTCACAGTGCTCGCGAGCGCACAGGGCCCCTAAAACTAATTCATAAACAATACTTGAGTGACGTCTAGCACTATGCGTCCTTTAAAATGAACGCACAGCTAAGGTAGCCTGCGAGCTGTTTTAAGCAACGCATAGCTATTGTCAGTCTCTGTGGACAATAGACAACATGAAAAAAAGTTTCGAGAAAAAAAATTGGGTTCGATTTTATTGTTTGTGATTATATAGCGTCCTTTTACAATAGATTATAATAGTGTTCCTAAACCCTTTTGATTATTTTTTATTCTTTTATTTTTTCTTTTGATTATTCGGATGGATTTGTTAACTTTTCTAATATTTTATAGATGATTACTGGAGATCTTTTAAATGTGAGACAACCAACAGTATCAATAATTGTGAAAAGGGTCTCTTATTTTAAAAAAAAATTGTTCTTGAACACCTGTCACCTTTATGTTTTGAGGTTATTTTATGACAAATTAAATTAACGTCAAGCAGCGACGTGAACTACGCAACACAAACGAACCAATCACAGAGCTGTATTCAACGCTGTGCGTTTCCTTGCCAAGGGTCGTTTGAGTAATGTTTATGAATTGAAAGGCTTGCCAGATGCAACGCCGTGAGAAATGCCTTACTTCGCATAGCGTTGCTACTTCACTGAGGAAAGTATTGTTTATGAATACGGGTGTAAGGCCTGAACTATACCTAACTCAACTATCGGCACAATGACCGCTGAGTCTGGGGGATGAACTGCTCGCGTCCGTAGGAATTACTTAGTTCTACCACCCTACTCGTGTCCCCTGGGTAGTGTTAAACGAGCAGCAAATACGGTGGTAGGCCATAGCATCGGCTGCCGGCTTTAAAGTTACCACCCACCAGACAAAGCCATGCCGCCAAGTGATCCGTCGCGTTCCAGCGTGATGTCTGGTGAAGCCGTACGGTGGAAGTCGGGTCTGAGCAGTTGTGTTGCGATGTTTGCCGGGTATGATACACCAGCTGCTGTCGCGTCGGACGTTTGATCGTAGAGGATAGCGGGATCCGAAGCACGGTGCTCCGCTGCCTAACCGTAGACAGTTGAGGGCCCAAGAAGTGTGCCAGCCACACATGAAAGGCTGCCCGCCAACTGCGAAAAATCCCAGGGTGGCCCCAGCGTGCCGGTTGGCGACCGGGTGAGAAGACCTGATGGCGATCCTTGGGGGGGTTCGGGAGTCCCCTCAGTCTCCAGATCAACCCTCCACAGGCGCGGCAGCACTGGTTGTGTTATTGGATTTTATTGCATCCCCTATCGAGTGCCCTAAGGGCCAGGACACATAAACACGATACGACGTCGCGTCGTGGGAATCTACGACGAGCATCGTAAAAAACTTCGTCGCGACATCGTAACGTGCCACCACATGAATTATCGCAATTAATTTCCAGAAATGGACCGCACTAGACGCGTCCTGCTCCTGCTGTTGTTAAGAAGACGGATAAAGAAAAGAAAGAAACTCAGAAGATAATGGATGCACCCATTTCTTTTAATCATGAATAACGGGAGACGTGTATCATGGCACTCTACGATGTCGCGACGTAGTTTTTTACTATGCTCGTTGTAGATTCCCAGGACGCGATGTCGCATCGTGAAACGACGCCACATCGTGGTACAACGTCATATCGTGTTCATATGTCCCGGCCCTAAATTGTCGCAGTTAATTTCGAGAAATGGACCGCACTACATGCGTCCTGCTCCTGTTGTTGTTTAGCCACCAATGAGGCTCTGGTTCTGCACCCTCATGCGCAGTTGGTAGTTCTGGGGGATTTTAATCGGTGGGCCTTTCCCAGCTGGTTAGGCTAGCAACTAGGGTGCCTGGTGTAGTTGGTCATACTCCCAACTGCCTGGACCTTCTGTTGACTACCGATACGGACAGATGTATTGTAACAGTTTCTTCACCCCTACGAACTTCTGATTATTGTCTGGTGAAGTCTGTATCGTCCATCTCCCTACCTGACTGCGACTCACGCGGTGAACGGCGAATGTAGCGTTACAAGTCAGCAGATTGGTATGAGATGCAGCACTTTTTCGCATCTTATCCTTGGCAGCAGGTCTGCTTCTCTTCTGAAAATCCGTCGAGCTGTGTGAATGCTGTATCCGATGTGATACGTTAAACTACGGAGTTCTTCATCCCATATACCGACGTACCCATCGGCGGCTCGGCTCACCCATGGTTCAACGCCAATTGCGTTCACGCTGAACAGCGTAAGCATTCAGCTTTTCTCGCCTGAGTTGACGCTTGTAACTCTAAAGCTCCGGATCTGAGCTCAAAGAAGAGAGCCTTAAACCATGCTGCCAAGACCTACAAAAAGGCACTGAGGAAGGCTCACTTCGACCGTATTGGCACAAAGCTCTCTGCACAACCGTCCGGTAGCAAAGCATTCTGGTCCCTTGCCAAGTCAGTAGAAGCGTACTTCTGTCGGTCCACACTGCCTCCGCTGGTTAAACCTGATGGTACACTGGCTCATACCGCGAGAGAGAAAGCATGTGTCTTTGCAACTCTCTTCGCCCATAATTCTCGTCTTGACACTTGCGGTGCTACTCCACCGACTCTGCCTATCTGCGACACCTCGATGCTCGAGGTTTGCTTAAAGAACAAAGAAGTTCTAAGAGCACTGTGTCGTCTAGACATGAATAAAGCTAGTGGGCCGGATGGTATACCAGCGATAGTTCTCAAGATTTGTGCGCCTGAGTTGTCTCCTGTATTGACACGCTTGTATCGCCTCTCATTTAGGACTGGTATAGTGCCGAAGTCCTGGAAGCTTGCCAACGTGCAACCCGTGCCCAAAAAGGGTAGTCGTGTTGATCTTGCCAACTATCGGCCGATTTTAATAAACTCCATACTCTACATGTATGATTATGGAGCCTGTGTTGAATTTGGGCCATATGGCATATCGATGAAGGTAATGATCTACTCAGTGACCGACAGCTGACCGACAGATTTCGCCGCAATCGGTCTAATGGGGACCTACCAGTTTATGCCACTCATTTGTGAGGCGAGGCCCTCGAGAAAAATGGGGAAGCTATTGCCGTTTCCTTAGACGTCTCGAAGGCCTTCGACAGGGTATGGCACGATGGCCTTTTGTCTAAGCATCCAGCGTACGGCATTTCTCCTGATCTGATTATCTGGATAAAAGACTTTGAGTGAACGATCACTCCGAGTTGTTGTCGATAGATGCTTATCAGAGCCTATAACGACTAATGCCGGGGTTCCTCAAGGGTCTGTTCTCTCTGCAATTCTATTCCTGCTGCACATTAATGATCTGCTTGGTATTTTTGGGTATGCAGATGATAGGACAGTTGTAGAGAGATACCTGCTAAGTGCTCAGGCTAGTAAGGAGCTAATCCCGTCTGAAAGAGATGCAATGGTAGAGCGTACGAATGTCTTACTTCAGTCAGTGTCCAAGTGGGGCGAAGCTAATCTGGTGAGTTTCAATGCCGTCAAAACACAAGCGTGTCTATTCACCGCCAAAAGGAGCCCGTTCACCTTGGCACCTGCTTTGAGGGATGTATCCCTGGAGTGCACCGATCGCCTTTAGCTCCTGGGAATTGACATTTCCTTAGATCTCAACTTTAGGCGGTTCATTGAGTCCAAAGCCAAGGTAGCGGCTAGGAAACTCGGCGTTCTTGCAAAAGTTCGACGGTACTTCACACCGAGACAGCTTCTAATGTTGTACAATGGACAGGTCCGACCATGTGTAGAATACTGCAGCCACATATGGGCTGGGGCTTCAAAATGCCACCTAGTGGCTTTGTATGCAGTGGAAAGGCGAGCAAAGAGGCTGATTGGTGATTCAGATTTGGTGGGGTCCAATCTTCATACCTCGAGCACAGGCGTAAAGTAGCCGGTCTTTCGGTTTTCTGCAGGACGCATTTTGGAGAACGTGCTCGGAAATTGCAAGATTTGATTCCGCCATTTTAATTTTACCATCGGACGACAAATATCCACCCTTACGTTGTTGACACACATGTCGACAAGTTCACGTGCCAAATCATTATACTTGATTTGTTTATCTTTGTCGGCTTTCGCGAGGTTCTCGTCATGCGGAAGGGCTGTGTCAACAATCGTCGCATGCCTCGCGGTCCGGTTCATAACCGCTACATCAGGCTTGTTGGTTACAATAGTCGCGTCAGTGACGATGGCCCGAACCCAGTACAAAGTGTAAACCACGAAGCACACTGCAACAACTAGCTCGGGCGACTACCTGTAGTACTTAACTTCCGATTTCACACGAGCGTATTTTTAAGCAAACTGCTAATGGATAAATCTGGCTACAAGGTTGTCCCTATGGAGGGACTCGCCGTCAGTTAGACGAGGACAACCAGAGATAATGTAACAAATAGATTCTCATGAACGGTGAGATGGCCGACAGATGTCAACCGTGCTATCCTTCACAATAAATCTCTGCTAGTTTTTGTCATGGTAACATCGTCCATAACTGCACTCACAAAACCCTCGGTTTTCCCGAAGAGATTGCCGAAACGCTGGCTATCATGTAAGGCCCGAAACTACTCTTTGCTCGCGGTGGCATGAAATCGAGCATAAGCTGCTGTCGCTGCGCTTGCTTATTTTCTTTTTTTGGTTACGTGTTGTTTGTAATTCAGTTATAATAACATTTTTTTAAGTATATCGTGTACTGAATATAAAATGTTTGTATATCATGCAAGCGTTGTTATCGGTAAGCGAGGGACAAACACTGTCTTTCAGTCCAACAGTGGCCGCGCTGGCCTGAACGACTACGGCTCTGGACGTTTGGCAAACGGATAAACCTTAGAATATACAACGTGTAACTAATAGAACAATGCATACCCTTGAACACTTCAATTAGAAAATAAAATAAACAATTCAAATACTGTGAATTTACTTAAATGCACTGAGAAATGTAAGGTTTTTTTAGTTTATCTAATTATAGGCAAGTAATAAGGAAATCGACACATACAATTGGTAGTTCACCAGCAATGGTTCATCGTTATTGATTAACGCACACACATCCATCCGAATACACGCTAGTGACACGAGAAATATTATTGTAGGACTAAATAACCGACCAAGAGCGTGTCGGGTCACGCTCGCTGTAGGGTTCCGTAGCTTCCTGTCCGTCACAAATGCCTCTCAATGTAACAGAACCTTTAAACTACGACTTCACCGCGAGTAGCCATGTATAAATTAATAACACAATTTTCCGAGAGATGGCGCTGTACCCGGTGGTAATTTTGGATTGCGTGAACCGATTTTAATGTTTTTTTTTTATTTTATTACATATTTTATTATTTTATTATCCTGAACGTATCTAAAGAAGATACGTTCAGGTTCATAAAAACATTAAAAAAAATGCTTGCATATACGGTTATATTACATTTTTAGTTCAGATATTATTTTAATTATTATTTTTTTCAAAACAATTTTCCTAGAAAGGTTTTACAAAGTTCTACTTATGCTTCAAAAGTTGGAGGGTGGGGGAGAGGTACGCGTTGTTTTTACTTTTGAAGCGAATATTAACATTATCAAAAAGTTGTTTGGTAAACTCTTGTTCATTTTTGAATACATATCAAGCAATATATATTATATCGTTAGGGTTGAAATGAAAAAAAAAACAATCCTCACTTTACGCCTAGGGAGAGTACCCTAAAAAATACCTTTTTTATTTTAGTACTGCGTCGGCGTGGTTGAACAACATATTGGTACAATTTCAGCTTTCTAGTGCTAACAGTCACCGAGATTATCCGCGGACAGACAGACAGACAAACATGGCGATTATAAGGTTCCAGGTTGACTACGGAACCTGCCTACTATAAAAATAACTGAAATCAGTTCAGTAGCTTATTCTGAACATACTATACTACGTTCAGTATTTGTGTGTTTATTATATAACATGTTCTATGCCCCGCTATTATATTCCCATGTGATATACTTTTTGTTAAAAGTTTTATAATACCTGTTTGGTTTTTTGAGCTTGAACCGGTATACACGTCAAATTTTCAAAATACATCTGAAAACAACAAACAACATTAGAAAAATTAAACTATCGTAATAATCTTCAAAGGATCATGACAGAGTTTCGAACAAAATTTTGCTGGCATAATATAAAAAGGTACGTAATTGTATAGATTCGATTAATTTGTAAACAATGTTGTATTGACAGTGTTGCGTACTCATATTGTGGCGCCTATAGCGGCCGCCATCAGCCGGGGCGCACGCGTCTCTGTGTTCAGTTTACTTATTGAGATTTGCAATCTGTTACATACAAAACTATCTGAATACAATATTATATAGATAGATAGATAAATCTTTTATTTGATGCAACACAACTACAACATTTTAAAACTAAACACATGACCATATATACCATAACAATAAATAAAGTAATAATAAAAAAAAATGAAAATAATCACAAGCATCAATAATAAACTTAAAAAAAAAACACATATTGGCAAAGGCTCTACTCTCTTTCTCCGAAAAACGAAAGAACATCGGCCAAATCGTACCTGATAGCGATCGATCCTATGTGCCATAAACATGAAAAAATCCACAATTTATTACTGTTATAAAAAAAAAATGAAGAAATATCTCGCTATGGAGCCGCCAAACAAAAATGTTGGAGAAAGAAAATAATGATGAAATGATTTCTCTTTTCCAAGATGAACACTCTCCCCTTAGACAATACTTTCATACTAATTACATTTTTATTCTAAACAGGAGAAATCCCCTGTTTAGAATGACTTAGACAACTCACACACTCTGCTCTTAGACTCAAGCAGATTCTGTTCAATCTGCTAGAGTCTTCTATATATAAAAGGAGAAACTGACTGACTGACATATCAACGCACAGCCAAAGCTACTGGGGCTAGGAGCGTGAAATTTTGCACAAGGCTTCCTTTTATGACGTTGGCGAATACTAAGAAAGAGTTTTTAAAAATTCAGTTCTTAAAGGGATGTAATGGGGTGTCTTAAATTTGCATGGAGAACCCTACTTTCACGCGGGCGAAGACGCTGGCAGAAGGCTAGTGCTATTAGAAGGTGTCTTTATTAGAAGGTGAGCATCAAGTTACCACTGCGCAAGCAATACCTTGTTTATTGAGCAGTCTGCCGGCAGACATAAGGAGTGAAACAAACAGAAATAGATTCAAGCGTAAATTGAAGTGATATTATTTATAATTGCGTTAGGGTTTGTGAATTTGATTTTTATTAATCAATTTGCTTAGTCCATATTTGCATTATTCTAGCTTACATTTTAATATTCTACATTGGCAACTTTAACCTTTTAAAAATATTCATGGTCGCTCTGTGATTGGTTGACGCAATTTAGCGGGAACCAATCAGAGAGCTCGCTTTTTTTATGAAAAATGGCGGGAAAATAAACTGATGGAATGGTTTTTTGGCGGGTTGCTCGCTCTCTTGGATTTTGGAACTGGACGCGATTAGTATAGATTGGTGTTAAGAAAAATCTGTAACCTACTGATAATTTATTAATTGCTAAGTATTGATTCCTGTATCTGCAGTTTAAGAGAAATACAAGACAGTTTTGCGTATTGCTTGTATTATTACAACTATATCCTGTTCCCGTGGGTCATTCGATCACAATTGTTATAATTTTATATAAGTTTTAAGTTTGAATAATGTTTAGTTTACATTTAAGTATGTCTTGAGAGTCATTGACCCCACAGTCTAACCCTTGCAACGGTTTTGTGGGGCTTAGCTTATAAATTACTTATCATTTATGAATAAAGACAATTAAAAATAAATCTACACTAATATAATAAAGAGGTAAAGTTTGTTTTTTTATTTTTTTGTTTTTTTGTTTGTAGGAGGTAATCTCTGGAACTACTGGTCTGATTGGAAAAATTTTAGCAATAATAGAAAGCTGCTTTCCTCCTGAGTGACATAGGCTATATTTTATGTACGCGGGCGAAGCCGCGGGCAAAAACTAGTAAATAATAAAAGCGAATAGGAGTGTTGTGTCACTATATGTATTGACTGTATACCTAATTATATTGACTGGCCTGTCAGTCTAGTAGTTAGTGACCCTAACTGCTATGCGGGAGGTCGTTGGTCCGATTCCCACCCAGCACAAATGTTTGTGTGATGAGCACGATTATTTGTTCTGTGTCTGGGTGTAATTTACAGATATATAGCAGATATATTAACAAATATATATATTTACAAATATATAAGTATCTTTATCAGTTGTCTAGTACCCATAACACAAGCTCTGCTTAGCTTGGGACTAGATGGCGTTGTGTGATAGTTGTGGACATATTATCTACACTATCTACACTAATATAATAAAGAGGTAAAGTTTGTTTTTTGGTTTTTATGTTTTTTTGTTTGTAGGGGGTAATCTCTGGAACTACTGGTCCGATTGGAAAAAATTTAGCAACAATAGAAAGCTGCTTTACTCCTGAGTGACATAGGCTATATTTTATGTACGCGGGTGAAGCCGCTGGAAAAAGCTAGTATATTATATGCCATTGGGTGGTGGTGGCTGTTTTACGGTTGTTTTAAACGAGATTATTATTTAATTCTTTATTGTACACAACAACTTAACTATTAGATACAATGATTTGACAATTCATGTACAAGGCAAACTTAACTCAATAATGAGTTTTTTCTCAGCAAACCAAAATCAAAATGGTTTTTATTTTACATAGGCCTACATGGGCACTTATAAAACGTCAGAAGCTAGTGTACGGTTCCAAATTGGTTGTTTCCTATGGAGAACAACCGGCAAGAAACTACATGGTTACTCTTTAAAAAAAAAATGGTTTCTTACAATATTCCGTTATTACAGTATTTTTATATGATTATGCAAGAACAGTATTGACCAGTCAATACTGTACAGCCAGCCGCGATAGTGGTTGGATAGTTCAGAATAAAAATCGCGTGAAGCGCGAAATGAGGCCATCTAACGTAAAATCAGATTAACATATTGTTATCGATAACATTACAATTTATTGTTACTAGATGGCGTTGCTGTGTCTTAATTGCTTTGTTAATACTTCTTTTTATAGTTTCTTTTTGTTTCTACAAAGATTGACTTTTCAAACTTGAGAGGGTAGTTTAATATGAACTTATGAATAATAATTAATTAGTGGGTAGTTTCAATAATACTTAGATCTAAGACTTGTGACTAAGCACAATGGATTGTTTGCTAAGTTAATTTCGATTAACTCCTTCAAGTTCTTTTTGTTAGATATTATTTTTAATCAGGTTATTTTATAAACTTATTTTAATAATGAGTATGAATCACAATAAATATATAGTGACAAGAGTAACAAGGTGAAAACGTCTCAGAAATAGCCAGACGGACCGGTGTAGACGTAAGTAGTTTTATTTGTTATATTTAATTAAAAAAAAAAACTCTATAATTATTATTGCCTATTATATATTTCTGTTTTATTGTTGCAGAGACAAACAGTAGCTGTATAAGTGCCAAGGATACGACGATTTGAAGAAGAGAGTTCTTTCAATCAATATCAAAGAACTAATTAACATGTTGCAGTGACAAATCATGGTAAAGGAGTGTGAGAAAAATGTTTATTCAACACAAGCGTTGACACTGTCTGTCGTATTCTTTATGATGAAGGACAAAATAGGCGTGCTCCAGATGCGTTTGAGGTTCATTGTTAACAAATATAAGACAGTATTCGTGGTTCAAATTTGTATATAAATTTAAGTAAATGATTCAATGCCTTTCCGAATACAATCTGTCATTGACCAAAATGGTGATTATACGATTTACTTACTTAATATTATTTACTGAGTACTTATTCTCTGTAGCTTATTATATGTGTTTAACCAGATACCCATCATTAAAATATATAAGTTATGAACACTTCAAGTAAAACACAACATATATTTTTTTATATCGCTCACTAAACATTTGATATTTGTTTTTCTTTTAATCCTTTTGACCTTTGTGATAAAATTATTTAGTTTCTTATTTGGTTTTGTTTAGGTCGAAGCTTCAATCCTCTTTCCAATTATGGAAACGAATATTTAAGCTATGGCCTCTATAAATATAATGATAATTAAAATAACTATTGTTATTATTTAAATAAATATAATAAATTATATATAATGTTATTTGATGATCAATAAACTGACTGATAAATTTTAATAATAAACTGTAAATATATTTTTTTTACTAGTGCCTTTTTATTTTGGTGGGCCAGTTTATCTGCTTTTTCTCTCTGTATAGTACTAACTTGAATTATAAATTACAAATAATTACTTTTCTTTGTTAATTTTGATTCAATATTTCTACGGCTTTCTTTTGTTTGTTATCCATAACAAAAATCACAAAAAGTCCTATTCAGTGAGGTTTGAACTCAGGCTCACTAATTCACACAGCGGCACTGCTTAACCATTAGGCCATCATGAAACTAATTTCTGCAACGAAATTATGAACTACAATCAGTTTTTGACGGCAATAATGACTCATGTGTGTGTATTTTTCGTCAAATTAAACGTCAAGTTTATGCTTTGTGAGATTGCGTCAGGTCGCCACTTAGCTGAGAAGATACCAACGCCATCTAGTTTAATATTAGAAAACTAGAGCTCTTCGGTGCTTCGCTAACGTGCAAAGGAATAAAAGTATTAAGGTACCCAGGCACTTTTGCAGCTCCTTGTACATGTACTATACTTTGACTTTCAAAAAGCTTTTGATAGAATCAATAACGACATCCTATTAGAAAAACTAAGTGGTTTTGCTCCCAATCTCCTTATATTGATCTCTGACTATCTCTGTGATCGTCAACAGTATGTACGACTGGGCATGTACAATTCTCAGCCGTATACCACTCGTTCGGGAGTCAGCCAGGGATCAATATTAGGACCTTTATTATTTCTTATAATGATAAACGATATTCCACAAGTTTTAAGTCACTCCAAATGTTTGCTATATGCTGACGATTTAAAATTATACTCTGAGGTTCAAACTCTAACAGATTGTGCAGCTCTTCAAAAAGATATTGATGCTATTAGTGAGTGGTCAGTTACCAACAAAATGCATTTCAATCCATCTAAATGTTGCATTATGAGTTTTAGCCGTTCACGAAATCCAATGCAATTCACTTATATTATAAACGACGTAGAAATACCAAGAGTGATGTCAATTAAAGATCTCGGTGTTATCTTCGATACTAGGCTTACCTTTCATGACCACATTGTTTCTCTAGCCAAAGAGTCGTTTAGAAGGTTGGGGTTCGTCCTCAGAAATTGTCGTGAGTTTACCAACCATCAAGTTATCCGACTTCTATATAACACACTTGTTAGGAGTAAACTTGATTCAAGCTCTTGTGTTTAGAATCCGTACGAAAAATCCTATACCCTTATGATAGAAAAAATCCAAAAAGCATTTTTAAGATATTTCTACAAACATAAGTTTGGTTACAATCCATATTTGTATCCAACCAAATTTCTGTTAGGTTGCTTGGGCTTTACTTCACTCCAGGTTAGTCGAGCTTTTGATCAGCTTGTAACTGCCTGCAAGATCATACACGGAACCATCGACTCGCTTAGTTTGCATGAGGAGCTGTGTAAAATATTTGTTCCTGATAACTATTGCCGGGCAAGACGGCATTAATTATTTTTGGTGCCACGTTGCCGTACGGTTGCGCGACGTATGTCACCCATTCCCCGAATGTTAACCGCACTCAACGCTCTCCTTGAATCCAGTCCAGGATTACATCTGTTCGCCGATGAATGGAAGGAGATATTGACTGAATGTTTGGCGATTTGCGAGAAGACTAAGTGAGTAGATTACTTAATATGTATACCTGTTATATTTTTCTTTTTGTTTTACATAATTTGCACCTAATCAGTGTAATTGGCATTTTGTCGTTCTGGTTAATGAATAAATAAATAAATGAGTGACAGAGTCTACTCTCAACGACGACCGAGCGCAGACTACTATTTTATTTTAATTAAGATTTACGCGATAGAGATGAATTTGTTGAAAAACTAAAATTGATTCGATTTTTTTCTGAGAATGATTGAAACAGTTTATTTGTTCTTTTTATTTATTTTTTTGGATTGATCACATAAAATATTTTTATATAATCAAATTTCTGTTATTAAGTGGAAGAAAAATGTTCCTAAACGCAATACAATATAATACAATAGTTGTACAAGTAAGATCCCTAGTTAAGAACTTTTTGTGCTTGGAATATAGTAGACTAGCCTTCTGCCAGCGGCTGCGCCCGCGTGAAAGTAGGGTTCTCCATACAAACTTTAGACACCCGTTTCATCCCTTTAGAAGCTGAATTAAAAAAAACCCTTTCTTAGTGTTCACCTACGTCATAAGACGAAGCCTTGTGTAAAATTTCACGCTCCTAGTCCTAGTAGTTTTGGCTGTGCGATGATATATCAGTCAGTCAGTTTCTGCTTTTATACAAGGTGTCATTGACATGTTAACGCAAACGAATACCATGGATCCAGTACATGATTCTGGACCCCCTGGAATTTTTCGTCGGTTTTTTTTTCAAATTTTTGAAAAAAAAAGTTTAGTTTTTTTATTTATTACCTGTATAAAATCGTTATTCCAACCAATGCCAATGATTTTTTAGAAAAAAAAGAAAAAAAATATATTTTTTCGAAAAAAAAATTAATAAAAAAATCATTGAGGCAAATAAAGTCGTTATTCTAATCAAACCCGATGACATTTTTAATTTGGAATGTAATGCACTCGTTTTTTTCGCAAAAAAATGTTAAATTGACGTTTTTATACAGTTTAATTAAAAAAACGTTAAAAATTCATTAAAAAAAATAAGAAAAAACCGACAAAAAATTACATCACTGGGGGGTCTAGAATCATGTACTGGATCTATGGTATTCGTTTGCGTTAACATGTCAGTGACACCCTGTATAATAGATTAATTAAATATTTACTGTTTGAAACCGTCGTAAAAATTACGAATGGTTAGTGATAACG
Organism: Mythimna loreyi; assembly: GCA_029852875.1. Lineage (NCBI taxonomy): Eukaryota > Metazoa > Arthropoda > Insecta > Lepidoptera > Noctuidae > Mythimna > Mythimna loreyi. Next base: position 59,975 of record JARGEH010000060.1, read on the forward strand.
TTATTTGAAATTAAGATTAGCGAGCTACAATCAAAAAAACTTCTAAGTACAATTATTTCACAACACAAATGCTTTCAACTATAGCTGCATTCTTTTTCAAGACCTTGGGCCCTAGACAAGTGGCAATCGCTCCGTGTCGAATCCATTTCTAAGTTCGATTTCGCCTTAACGATGTCGACCACAAAATGGTAGACAAAGTGACATCGACTAACATATCGATAAGTCGAAATGTTGGTTCGATAAAATAACAACTTCTTGGCTATGGTTATCGAATTAAAACGTCCAATTTGACGTATAAACAACTAATAACAATTAGCGAATCGAAAACCTTTGACCACGTGATTTTCGAAGGCTTATGTCAGTTCCATACATTTCGGAGTTTCGAATTTCGTTATCGTTAGTGAGAATGTGACTTTGTCTAAGCCCCCTTATTTATACTTTACTGTATCATGTCCCATTTTTATAGATAAACGATTTGGTATTATTGTTATTTCATTGGTATACATCGAGATAATTTATAAAGACAGACACTCAGTAATCAGCAACAATCTCTTCGCCGTTGTTTTAACTCTAGATCGGATTGGCGTTGAGGAAACGATTATAGTACAAGACATAAAATTAAACGATGTTTCAAGGAAGAAGAAAAAACGAACAAATGCATTAAATATCGATAAATCCAGACTAATTTGATCTAAACAAAAACCAAAAACCGTTATCTCCGTATTTCTTAGCCTAATATCTCTTATCTGAATTTTTAAAATATTTCATAAGGTTTTTTACAAATAGGTATTTATATGGTGGGAAAATTCATCTATCGCCCTTGTGCGAAGCGGGAAATCGAGTCTAACTTTTACTGACTAAACTAAACACCCCGTTCCTTCTTTGCCTTTGTTCCAGGGCCCTGGTGTTTCGCTTTCGCATCAAATTATAGCCCCAGTAGGCTTTGACCCTGCTGGGCCCCTACGACTTGTTGACAAGTCCAGGAGGCGCGCGGGAACATTGCACGCAGTCGACGACTTGGGCTCGATCTGGACTCTCGGTCTGGCAGTGGCGGCCGCGTGAGCGCTGTTGCGATTTTCTGATGCGGTCGGTCTCTTATTTTATTAGCATTACTGCTTCGCAGGAGGCAACCGCCTGCCACTCCTTGTCGCTTCGGAACATGGCTAGAGGCCATGAGTCCGCCGCGAGAGATACCCCCACGAGAACACGGCGATGCTCTTCCCAAGCGGGGCACTCCTCTGCCCTATGCTACATCGTGTCCTCCGGATGGTCCACACAGTGGCAACACCCGGGTGTCGCTACCTCCCGAATCCGGTGCAGGGACCTCCCAAACTTATCATTTCCGATGACAACTGCGTCATGGCGAAGGGGAGGGCGCTGAGAGGACCTTCCAGCCACGCCTCAAACAGGAACCTCTTTTTAACTGTAGGTAATAAGTTATACTACAAATTTGTCACAATTTTTGTTTCTATAAATTATACCTAGAATAGTTAACATTTTCTAAAAAAGATACTACGTGGATTTAACGGTTTTTGATTTACTCCTCAACTAAAAGAAGAATTGCAGTCCAGAGCCCAAATATACCAGGACAAAGGCAAGACGGTCATGTAGTTAACGGCGATGACTTATTATATTAGCGATATCTTGTGTTGTAAACTTACCTCGTCACTGTCTTGGCCACACGATGCTCGTAATTGTATAAAAAAGATAATATATAAAAAATACATGTTCGGTCTCGGTCTGTAGGTATATGGTATGACGACTGAAATTGATATTTTCGGAATAACCAAATAATATGTTATAGCTATAAGTTATATTGCGTATAAAGCCATATCTGTGCTTCGGTCAGTTGGACTTTAATTGAAAAAATAAATGAAAGACGTCGTGATAAGAAGTAATGGATTTATTAATTGATTTTTTGAATATTTCCGTTTGTTGGAAAGTTTGTTTTATTACAAAATAATCTATGTCGTTAAGTCTCAACATTGTCCAGATATTGATTATGCATCTACAATACTTAAATAAAATGGATTCGCATGTATTTTAAGATATAACAGCCCCCCGGATAAAATGGAGCATCTGAGATGAAAGATGCCAAATTTAAGACTTAAAGCGAGATAGATTTGAACATCATGTTAGATTTACAAATTACTACGTTAAACTAAGTTCACGTTATATTTATGAGATCACACCGTTATATTTTTGACTGGCCTGTCAGTCTAGTAATTAGTGACCCTGACTGCTAAGCGGGAGGTCGTGGGTTCGATTCCCACCCAGGACAAATGTTTGTGTGATGAGCACGATACCGTACGATGGGGCTATTTGGTACATTTTTTATGAAAAATTACGTTTTTCACAAAAACTACTTAGGTTATGAACTTAGACGATTTTTTTTACGACTAACCTTATCAATACCTTCTAGAAAAATGCGCTTGTATTTATGTATTGAATATAGATACAGAGATATCTTTTTTCAAAAGTGCAATTCCAAATATCACCGGTTTGGGGCTTTTTGTAATCGACATATTCTAATTTTGTTTTTCATCGACCGTTGGAGCTGTATCAATTTAAACAGGTCTTGCGACATTTAGACCAACAGAAGGATAAACAGCCTTTCATTGTATCATAGTTTTGTGGTTTAATTTTAAATAAAAAGCCAAATATTTAGCATCGAAACATTTATTATAAAAAAGCGATTCGCAACTTTTGGGCTATTTGGAATCTGTAGTAAAATCTTATACTTACAATTGTTTATGAATTAAGGCAATATTTGGAACATTTAAGGGGAAGCTAAAAATATACTTAAACATTGAGATCCTTATAAACCGTGAAATAGGTACCTACCTACCTAAGTAAGAAGGTGCCTACCCACTTAAAATAAAATGTGAAATAGATAAAAAATAAATATTTGGCAAGGAATTAACCACAATTAAAATCTGGGTAACGTTTCTTATACTTATGATAAACAATACAGGATGGAGGGGCCGCATCGACGCACGATCGATTAGTTACCATGTAGGTATTCAGTAGGTACCTACATGATTCTGAACGCCTAACACAGCAATTATTCTTCATAGCGTACTCTTAGGTATGTCATAAGTATCGGCAGCATCAGTTAGCTAAAGTTTTCCAGACTTAACCGCCCCACTTTACGGTAGGTACATGGAACGAAAAAAAGGAAACTAAATAATAACTATTGATAATTCAGGTATGACAATCAAACATGCAGGAAAAGTTCCCTAGTTTTATACAGCAGTATAGGTAAATTATTTAGTGAGTACCTAAGCCGAAAAATATCTTGCCCTTAACATGCTCAAAATACGCAATTGGGACTATTTGGAACTATGATAAAATTCCTTGGCAATGTATAACACATTTTAGAGGGGTTATTTGTAACTACGTTCCAATTAACCCCAAAACAGAAACCAAATAGCCCCATTTAGAAAAATCGAAATATCTGCCAGCTCGTAAAAGGTAGAAACGAGCAAATGGAAACACTGAAAAGCGCATTAAACAAATTATAACTTAGTTTATTCAATTTCTTACAAACCTGTCTAGATTTTGTGTGGCAGATGAAAGTTATCAAGGTACAAAATGAACAAAAAATACAACCTTTTTTAAAATTACGTTTTAACCCACTTAGAAAGCCGTTATGTGTCAAAATTCCTTTGTGACATTGACATTAGATGTCACTGTATTGCCAAATGGTAAAATATAATTCCTACTGTTCTTAGATATAAAGATACACACGATCAAAACTTTTTTTTAGGAAATTCCAAATAGCCTCGTGGTTTGCAAATAGCCCCATGGTACGGTAATTTGTTCTGTGTCTGGGTGTAATTTATCTATAATATGTATATATTTAGAAATATATAAGTATGTTTATCAGTTGTCTAGTACCCATAACACAAGCTCTGCTTAGCTTGGGACTAGATGGCGTTGTGTGATAGTTGTGGACATATTATTATATATTATTATTTAAAGAAAAGGATCGTCGTATTTTTGATGTTGCATCAATATGTTTAAGACATTAATTTTGTTTCTTGATCAAATATTTCGGTACAGTACCCGGCAATAAATATTGCACATCGACCTTTGGTGAACAACGACTGACAAACGTCGTTGTTCATCAATCACCTTGAACAACGACTGACAAACGTCACATAGCTAGTGTGCGACAGAGATAACGCTCTACGAAGCCGAAATTAGCCGATTGTCTCTTTCCAAAGGTCGATGTGCAATATTTATTGCCGGGTACTGTACAAAGGTATTGGCCTTGATGTTGGTAGACCTGATTCAATACATTCTTCTAAGACAGATAATTCAATGGCTTATTGGGGATGATGATTCTATTTTTACAAGCTTTTTATTAGCTCGCAATGTACTCGTAACTATGTATGTTCGGTTCAAATCTTGCAACTCAATTTTGAAGCAGATTTCTTCATCTGATTGAGCTGCTATTTTGCATTCAGGCGTAAAACGCATGACAATACAATATTATGATGACATAGAGCTGATCTGATGATGGAGCTGGAAGGAAGCTATAGGAGCTCAACAACAAAACAACTCAGCCTTATCGTGTTTGGGCTCATTGGATTTGTATAGACGAGTATTCTCACAATATTCCTTATTCCATTTTATAGATCCATCATATAATGAAATTGTCTTACTGAGACTTGTGATTAATTATTTTTCTTGCTTTTATATAGCCTCTTTCAATAATGTGAATGTAAGAACATTGTAGACACAAATTTTAGATGACTTCCTACCACTTTAACGGTAGGAGTTCAATATTGTACTACTGTCCTTACATAATTTATGTGCTGTAATATGGAAATATTGTAAAGATAATATTTTTTTTTAAAGAGTAACCATGGAGTTTCTTGCCGGTTCTTCTCCATAGGAAACGACCAATTTGGAACCGTTCTCTAGCTTCTGACGTTTTATAAGTGCCCATGTAGGCCCATGTGAAATAAAAAATTTTGACTTTGACTTTGAGTACTTTGATCCTATATGGTAGCCAGGGTCTGATGGTGGAGTCGGGAGGTGGCCATAGGAACTCCGTAATACAATTAGATAACCCTAACGTGTTTGTACTTTTCGGAAAGGTCTTGATGAGTATTTATAATAGACGTATATACCGAGCTATAACAGCTTGATATGAAAAAATATTTTCATTGAAAACTTGTTTAGTATTATATATATATATATTTTTTATCAGAACTAATGTTCAATGCAACTTAATTTACAAAGAGAAGATAGACAAAGTAAAAAATATGAGTTTAAATTACCTATGTTATTTACTTTTAAGTTTTTGTTTAAAGCTATTAAGAGAAATGTTAAAAAGATCTATGTCAGTAAATTCTTTATTATAATTGTTAGTGGAACGGTATATAAATGAATTATGAGTGTATGTTTTATTTAGTCGAGGAAGAACAAAATAGTACATTTTGATACAAGTGCAGGAAGTTTGTCATTGCGACTGAGGCGAAATTCGCACGAGCCGTAGGCGAGTGTGTTATGGAGCCGAGGGCTGCAATGACAAATCTGCACGTGTGTCAAACGACGTTTTTCAATACACTTACGACTTGTGAAATAAAGAAAGAAAGAAAGAATGTTTAATCGTATCTCAAACATACAGTAGAAATATGTATAATAATAAATGCATTCAAATCTGCTCTGAACAGTTTGGTTCTAATTTCGTGGGGGACGTCCAGCGACTCTGGGGGACGCCTCGCGCCTGATTCGATAAACTAAGAAAAAAATAATAAGCACCCATTACTGTAACGATGAGGAAGGAATAAAAAAGCCCTTGTTGTGATAAACTCAAAAAAGCACTTGGGTGATATACATGCTATATTGAACCTAATACAAGTGCGATAAGAGGCAGTTTTCGAGTAAGTGTATTGAAAAGTGGTTTTGTACGTGAGGGACGTACGGGCAGGCGAGCGTATGCTTTCACTCATATTTTACTAAGTAATTATGTTTTTTTTTATGGTAGGTGAAAATCATCGAATGACGAAACCCGCTCTTGGGCGGAGCGGGAGACCAGTGTCAGACTCTTACTGACTAAAAAACCTACCCCGTACCTTCCTTGCCTTATTCCTAGAGTCGAGGTAACAGTTTGCACCACCCTAGGCTCCAGAAGGCTTCGACCTTGAAGGGCCCCTGCAGTTTGCTGACAACTCCTTGAGACGCGCGGGAACGGTGCGCGCCGTTGACGACTTGGACTCGGTTTGGACAGTTACCAGACGACCGGACGGCGAGCTACCCATTGCTCACCGTCCGCGAGCCAGTGTCTACGGTGGCCGGATATTGGCAGGATCGCGGCGGCGACGGCTACGACGAGGGCGCCGTTGCCTTTGCCTTATGCGGTCGGCCTCCTCCTTTACGAGCATTATTGCTTCGCAGAAGGAGGCGACCGCCTGCCATTCCTCAAGTACCTAATGATGGTGAATCAGTCAATGAGTTTAAAATTTTGGACAAGTAAATGATGTCGAACATATTACGTCTGTTACGTAGACTTATCAGTTTATGCCTACGCATTGCATCTTTATACGCGACGTCGAAACTATTACTGCGGTAGTTAAGTGATTTTAAAAACTTTTTTTGTATCCTTTCTATCCTATTTATATGTATATTAAAACATGGGCTCCATACAGTACTACAAAAGTCTAGAATAGAGCGGACAAATGAAAAATAAAGAATTTTTAATGTTAACCTTTTTGAACGGTTTACTAATTCGTAGTATAAAGCCTAGGCTACGAAATGCGGAGATAGCTAAGTGGTCTATATGATGGGTGAACGTTAATTTGGAGTCCATAATGACCCCAAGATCTCTGATGGTGGAAACTCTTTTGAGAGTTAAGCCATTTATGGCGTAGTTGAAATTTAATGGGTGAGTTTTACGCGTATATGACATAATGAAACATTTATCTATGTTGAGAAAGAGTTGATTTGTTGTCCAGTAATTACATAAATTTATTAAATCACTTTGTAATTTAGAGCAATCTGTAACGGACTCAACCACTCGGATCTATTTTAGTGTCATCAGCGTAAAGTAAGTGATTACTGTGGTCAAATATGGTTCACATGTCATTAATGTAGAGGGTAAAGAGCAAGGGTCCCAGATGGGAACCTTGGGGGACTCCGGAGGGAACAGGGAGGAATTGAGATGAGTAACCTTTAACACAAACCGCCTGACTTCGATTTTTTATATATGACTGGATCCATCGCAGTAAGTTGCCGTGCACATCGGCCCTCGCTAGTTTTTCAATAAGCACATCATGATTAATTTTGTCGAACGCTTTCGAAAAGTCGGTGTACGTCGTGTACACCGACTTTTCTTATCTTCCTGCAGATTCTTATTCATAGCGTTCACGAGAAATTCCTAAAAATTTAGCATGTTACTATCTATGCTATGATGTTTAAGGAAACCGTGCTGTTGCTGAGAAATATGATTACGAAAAGCGAATGAAATTTGAGATGTTACCATTTTTTCTAATATTTTTCCTAGAACACACAAATTAGAGATCGGTCTGTATTCAGTTACAATGTCTTTTCTATTGTTTTTTGGGAATAGGGGTTATAATTGATTTTTTCCATTTACTAGGAAACACTCCAGTTTTAATTGACCTGCGAAATAAAAAAGTTATTGGCCCTGCAAGTACCTCAGCGCACCTGGATATGAAAACTGGATAAAGGTAATCGGATCCGGCACCTTTTTTAATTGAAAAAATGAAAAAAATAAAAAATGTTCCTCCTCATTTACAAGTTTGGTTCACAATATTGAGGTTGACCTCTCCTTTTAAGTGTTAAAACACCTGTGCCAGGAGAGACCGCTCTCCCATGTCTTGATTACATTTATGTAATTTGATAACTAATATTAAATATATGTTAGCGTACGATGTGCGCACATGTGTATCAAGTGCGAGTTGTAATGTTTGTTTGTGCAATGGTGGTGTTGTGGGTGAGTTTGTTTTAAGTACCATGCGAGAATATGCGTATGAATACACAAGGCACATCTGAGGACCGTTTCAATGCGAGGACTTTTTCGTACATCCTCGAATGGCCCGGACCAGTTTATCGTATTCTACGTTCGATTTTGAGTCTTTCTATATACTTAATAAGGCAAAGTTGATATCAATCTTAGTGGACCTCGGTTTGGCTGTGAAATTTCATGCTCACACACGATCGTGTGTATCCCCTAGGCGGCGCCACTTAAAATCTTTACCCACTTAAAGTTTTTAGTTCCTTTGTGGAGACTTATGTGTATATCTTCACACAAACGTCCTCGGATTGGTAGCTTTTCCAGACAGTGTGTATTGTGAACCAACTGTTACGTCAGGATGGTCACAGTAAAACAAGGATACTTCTCATTCAACAAGTTTATAATTATAATTCAAATATTACAGCAGCGAGTAATTTTCTCATGTTATTTGCTTAGCAACCGTAACTCAAGGAGTTTTATGAAAGGAAAACTGTCAACACAGCGGCTTTTATAACACACACGAATACATTACTATTAATTTACAATTGAATAATCTAATAAAATGGCTCCTTAAATATTAATTATTAACAATAATATATAATAATGCACAATATAATAACTTTTACTAATTATTTGATGTACCGGAAGCTGACAAGCGGAAGGCGCTATAATCGTTTATTTATAATTATTCGCGTCAATAGACCAAGAAGTTACAATGACAAGTATGTACTAAGGAGTTTTCATGTCGAGCTGGTATATGACGAACCCGAAGTCTGTAACATTCGGCCATCCTGCGAATGCCGTGTCCCACGGCGATCAGCACCATCATGTCTATCGCTGCTAATTGGCACCTGGAATACAGAACAATAAGGGCAGTACATTTGTTCATGTAATTTATTGATTTGGTGAAAATGCGAAGCAGCTGCAAATTGCTGTTTCACATAACTTTTACTTGTGTGTTATAAGTTCAATTGTGTTAATGTAATTATTTTCCACGCAATTTTTTAACAGAATCAATTATTACGAAATACAGCAATAAGACCTATGTCCATCAGCAGACGTCTTTCAGCTCAAATGGTAATGATGATGATGACAACAATAATTACTAAATCATGCAGTATTCATTACTTTAAATCCCTGCGGCCTTAATTACTTCTAAGTCACAGAGACGACTGTGAATTCACACAGTTTGATTATTGATGTTTCAGACGATTTTAATTATTAACAAGTTACATAGCTTTGATATAAGGGAGTCACACAGCTTTGATATAGGGGAGTCACACAGCTTTGATATAGGGGAGTCACACAGCTTTGATATAGGGGAGTCACACAGCTTTGATATAGGGGAATCACACAGCTTTGATATAGGGGAATCACACAGCTTTGATATTGACGAGTCACACAGCTTTGATATAGGGGAGTCACACAGCTTTGATATTGACGAGTCACACAGCTTTGTTATAGGGGAGTCACACAGCTTTGATATAGACGAGTCACACAGCTTTGATTTAGACGAGTCACACAGCTTTGATTTAGACGAGTCACACAGCTTTGATATAGACAAGTCACACAGCTTTGATGTTGACAAGTCACACAGCTTTGATGTAGATGAGTTAATTATTACAATATTATCAATTTTAACATTAAAATCGGAAGTTCTCAATGTATTTGAGTATACTCCATCAAACCCGTCATAGTACCTAACCAAAGAAAGCATGATTTATATTTTTTTTATGCAGTAACATTATTTATTCACAGAGTCTTGTTTGTGTAGGGCTATGAAAATATTGTAGATTGTAAATAAAACGGTACTTCTAGCAGAATAGTTATTCACACAGATTTATCCGTTGCATCACACAGTGTTTACAGCAGATTAATTATTCACACAGATCTATCCGTTGCATCACACACTGTGTACTGCAGATTCATTATTCTCACAGATTTATCTGTTGCATCACACAGTGTTTACAGCTGATTAATAATTCTCACAGATTTATCCGTTGCATCACACAGTGTTTACAGCAGATTAATTATTCACACAGATGTATCCGTTGCATCACACAGTGTTTACAGCAGATTAATTATTCACACAGATTTATCCTTTGCATCACACAGTGTGTACAGCAGATTCATTATTCACACAGATTTATCCGTTGCATCACACAGTGTTTACAGCTGATTAATTATTCACACAGATTTATCCGTTTTAAAGAGAATATAATTATTATTATTCTTATAACCATTTATATTTCCTCAGGGTTTTATTTATTGTTTGTGTTACATTTTATTACTTACTTTATTTATGAATCCGTCTTAGTGTAGGAAGTGGAATCAGCCCTTTGAGTGCCCATTTCCTTATTAGTAGGTATAAACTATACTATAAACATCTATCCGTTGCATCACACACTGTGTACTGCAGATTCATTATTCTCACAGATTTATCTGTTGCATCACACAGTGTTTACAGCTGATTAATAATTCTCACAGATTTATCCGTTGCATCACACAGTGTTTACAGCAGATTAATTATTCACACAGATGTATCCGTTGCATCACACAGTGTTTACAGCAGATTAATTATTCACACAGATTTATCCTTTGCATCACACAGTGTGTACAGCAGATTCATTATTCACACAGATTTATCCGTTGCATCACACAGTGTTTACAGCTGATTAATTATTCACACAGATTTATCCGTTTTAAAGAGAATATAATTATTATTATTCTTATAACCATTTATATTTCCTCAGGGTTTTATTTATTGTTTGTGTTACATTTTATTACTTACTTTATTTATGAATCCGTCTTAGTGTAGGAAGTGGAATCAGCCCTTTGAGTGCCCATTTCCTTATTAGTAGGTATAAACTATACTATAAACATATGTCACAGATGTCAAGGTATTTTGCACAAACTTCTTGTGATCCCATGGTGTTTGTTTTAAATTTTAAAAATATTCTCCAAGCTTATGTGAGACGATAAATAAGGCCTTTATTTATATAAAGTCGGTCTTTGTTTACATAAAAATCACCCGTATCAATCTCATAATCAGAACCTGTGAAACTGTTTGTCAATAGTTATAGTAGTATTTTCCTGCACTATATTTCCTATATATTATTTAAATATATTTATTCTTAATTATGTCTTTTCTCACAGCCACTTTTTATAACTGCCATAAATCAATGTATGATTTCACATTGCAGCTACACACATTAAGTAATTACTCTTGTGGTCTTGATTTTCATGGAATGATCAATTGCCATTGGAGAGCATGATTCTTATTTATATCCCAGAACAAATCTGGAAATAATCCTATTTATTTTATGAACTGGATAGGAAACTGTTTATTTATAGAAAAGGGACAATCTTTTGAAATGTGGTGTGTCTGTAATTATTTGGAGGTTGAAAGAATATTCTTGTTCTGAGCTCCATAAATATCCAGGGAACAACTCTTATTTATTTTTATTCTTTTTACCTGGTGACTGGTCAAGCAATTTCAGTAAACTATTCTAGAAATAAATGTTGTTAAAATGTCTCTTAATTTATGCTGATTTTGAACCAAGATAATTTTGATAAAGTTTTAAATTAGTGTGGTGGAAGGTACAACATATTTTTATACTAGCTGTGCCCGCGACTTCGTCCGCGTGGAATAGTTATTTTGGGCATCATATTTATTTTTGCAAACAACCTCCTCAGTTTTATAAATTATAGCTGTTACCCACGACTTTGCCCGTGTCAATTTCTGTTATTAATTTAGATAATTTAGTTTTTAAAAGAACATAATTATCTAAAAGTACTTCATAGAGCTACACCCTCCCCTTGGGCACGCCATAATCTCGGTGGTAAGTGCCCTCTTTGAGGCGTGGTTGGATAGACATCACGCAGGACATGACGCAGGTTCTCACCGGACATGGGAAGTTCAGGAGATTCCTGCGCCGGATTCGTGCGGAAGAGACGCCCGGGTGTCGCCACTGTGTGGCCAGCACGGAAGACACGGTGGAGGTGTGCCCCGCTTGAGAAGAGAATCGCCGTGTCCTCGTGGGGGTGATCGGCGGCGGTGGCCTCTCGCGCCGGGCCTTGGTTCAGGCCATGGTCCGCAGCGAAGAAGAATGGCAAGCGGTCGCCTCCTTCTGCGAAGCAGTAATGCTCGTAAAGCAGGAGGCAAGGGCAAAAGCGCCCTCGCCGTAGCCGTCGCCGCCGCGATCCCGCCGATATCCGGCCACCGTAGACGCTGGCTTGTGGATGGTGAGCAATGGGTAGCTCGCCGTCCGGTTGTCTGGTAACAGTCCAGACCGAGACCAAGTCGTCGACGTCCTGCACTGCTCCCGCGCGCCTCAAGGTGTTGTCAGCAAACTGTGGGGCTCTTCAGGGTCGAAGCCTCCTGCAGCCGAGGGTTGGTGCGAAAGCGTTATACCGGGGCTCTGGGAATACGGCAAGGGAGGAACGGGGTAGGTTGTTTAGCCAATAAGAGTCTGACACTGTTTCCCGCTCAGCCCAAGAGCGGGATTCGTCATTGGATGATTTTTACCTGCCAATAAAAAAAACCCCTCCGCGCCGCCCGCAAGCAACCCCTCTCCTCGCCCGCCGCACTATGGAATATCGTAGAACAACTGCTGATTAAAAATGGGTTTTGTCAATGTCGCTACTGGCATACTTTATTTATTTTACTCAATAGTTTAAGGACCAAATTAGAATATAATATCAAAAAATTATACATATTATTTGAAATGTTATTTTTACAACTCTACAAACTTTATAGTTTTGACGGAAGGCCATGTTAAGCCCGTTCACTTCATCACTTTCAAATTGATTTTATCGTTATCATCATCATCATCATGTCAGCCGAGCGACGCCCACTGCTGGGCATAGGCCTCCCCCAAGGATCTCCACAACGATCGGTCCTGTGCTGTCCGCATCCAGCGGCTTCCCGCGACCTTCACCAGATCGTCGGTCCACCTTGTAGGGGGCCTGCCCACGGAGCGTCGTCCGGTACGCGGTCGCCATTCGAGAACCTTTCCACCCCAACGGCCATCGGTTCTCCGCGCTATGTGTCCCGCCCACTGCCACTTCAGCGATGCAATCCTTCGAGCGATGTCGGTTGATTTCGTTCTCCTGCGGATCTCATCATTCCTGATTCGATCAAGCAGGGAAATACCAAGCATCGCTCTCTCCATTGCTCGCTGGGTGACCTTGAGCCTTTTTAAAAGACCCATAGTAAGCGACCACGTCTCACTACCGTACGTCATCACTGGCAACACGCACTGGTCAAAGACTTTTGTCTTGAGACACTGAGGTATTTCGGACGCAAATATATGCCGGAGCTTCCCGAACGCTGCCCATCCGAGTTGGATTCGACGAGAGATCTCTTTCTCGAAGTTGGACTTACCTAACTGGATTGTCTGTCCCAGGTAAACATAGTGGTCAACAACTTCGAGTGTAATGTTCCCAACGTTAACTGGAGCGGGTGCAACATGGGCATTTAACATGATTTTCGTCTTGTCCATGTTCATCTTAAGACCCACTCTTTTGGAAGCATTACCGAGATCTTCGAGCATTATGTTCAGGTCTTCCAAGGTCTCAGCCATAAGAACTATGTCATCGGCAAATCGCAGGTGTGTTAAGTACTCGCCATTGATGTTGATGCCGCGTCCTTTCCAGTCCAGAAGCTTGAAAATATCCTCCAACGCAGCTGTGAACAGTTTCGGAGAGATAACGTCTCCTTGTCTCACGCCTCGCTGTAGTTGGATCGGATTAGAGCTCTGGTTCTGTAATTGGACCGACATGGTGGCGTTTTGGTATAAGTACTTTAGCACCTCGTCGTCTTTATCGTTATACATTACAGGAAAAGATATAATGTATTATATATTTCTGGAAACCCCGTCTTTTGAAGAATATGAAACACCTATTATGTATTTAATATTATATTAACGTTTACCTTAAAATAATTGCAAAATAAATAATGGTAAAAAAAAAAGTTTATTTAAAGTTCATCGAGACTTTTGACAGTTACCCACGTTTACCCATGCTTTTCCGGGTGTCGCCACTGTGAGGCGAGCCCGGAGGACACGGTGGAGCACACGGTGGAGGTGTGCCCTGCTTGGGAAGAGCATCGCCGTGTCCTCGTGGGGGTGATCGGCGGCGGCGACCTCTCGCGCCGGGCCCTGGTTCAGGCCATGGTCCGCAGCGAAGAGGAATGGCAGGCGGTCGCCTCCTTCTGCGAAGCAGTAATGCTCGTAAAGGAGGAGGCCGACCGCATAAGGCAAAGGCAACGGCGCACTCGCCGTAGCCGTCGCCGCCGCGATCCTGCCGATATCCGGCCACCGTAGACACTGGCTCGCGGACGGTGAGCAATGGGTAGCTCGCCGTCCGGTCGTCTGTAAGACCGAGTCCTAGTCGTCAACGGCGCGCACCGTTCCCGCGCGCCTCAAGGAGTTGTCAGCAAACTGCAGGGGCCCTTCAGGGTCGAAGCCTCCCGGAGTCTAGAGGGAAGTGGGAAACTGTTACCTCGACTCCAGGAATAGGGCAAGGAAGGTACGGGGTAGGTTTTTTAGTCAGTAAGAGTCTGACACTAGTCTCCCGCTCCACCCAAGAGCGGGTTTCGTCATTGGATGATTTTCACCTACCATAAAAAAAAAAAAAAAAAAAAACCCATGCTTTACATTTAATGTTGATTTGTAGCCTAGCTACCCATAAACATGATCAAATAAAAAAAAGTTGCGGATATTTGCGGTTTTCGGAGTAATTTGTAAACATGTGATAAAAGTCAGGAAGCAGAAAACCGCTCGCTATCTATTGAGGTTTGAAATGTTCCTGTTTACATCAATAGTTTGCGGTAAGTTTTGTAATTTATTATTGATATTAGGATGTCTTATCTTTTTTGCACTCATATTGCGGGTGAAAATATTAATCAACAAGATGCACACTACCCTCATATTTCATATTAGCGACCCGCCCCACTATGGCAAATCGTAGATCAACTGCTGATTAAAAATGGGTTTTGTCAATGTCGCTACTGACATACTTTATTTATTTTACTCAATAGTTTAAGAACCAAACTAGAATATAATATCAAAAAAATTTTACATATTATTTGAAATGTTTTTTTTTTTACAACTCTACAAACTTTATAGTTTTGACGGACGTCCATGTTAAGCCCGTTCACTTCATCACTTTCAAATTGATATTATCGTTATACATTACAGGAAAATGTATTATGTATTATATATATCTTCAAGTCTTGCCCCTTTCCGCCACTCATTTTTCCCCGATTTGTACACCCTCTTTATTAGATCTTATGATTGTCTCCTCTCCTAACAATGTGTCTAATCACGGTCAACTTACAGCTTCTTTTTCTTACCACGATCTAATTTATTTGTCCTATCGCATCCGTGTTCCCAAGCGTAAGCCCAAGCTGTTACTTCTTCGTAACTTCAAGGGCATTGACCTGGAGGCATTGCAGTGCGATGCTAGCAATATCGACTGGTCCCCTCTGCTTGAATCCGATGATATTGATGTTAAGGTGAATTATTTTAACTCAGCTATCCTTAACTTGTATGACCAGCATGCACCTTTACGACGGGTCAAGGTAAAGCATAATCCAGCACCTTGGATAACCATTCAAATTAAGGAGCTTATGGCTCGCAGAGATGGAGCTAAGAGCAGGTATAAGCGTAGACCGTCCGAGCTCAATCTTTCTAACTTTATCTCATTGCGTAACAGCTGCAGGCGTCTGTGTCAAGCTGCTAAGAGACGCTATTTCCACGAACAACTCCATAACCGTAGTTCTTCCGACGTATGGAAATTTCTTAAGTCGGTTGGAATAGGCAAATCACCAACCAACCAGTGTAAGGATGTGAACCTCGATGATCTTAATAAGCATTTCTCTCTCCTTCCCTTTTCTCTTGATCCCTGTGTAAAAGCTGCGACACTGGATGGTCTATCCAGTTTGCCGTTGCCACAGTATCCCCACTTTAACTTTGGAGATGTTAATGAGGATGACGTTAAGAAATCTGTTCTCGCGATTTCTTCTCCTGCGGTTGGCTATGATAGGTTGTGCTCGAGAATGATTACTCTCATCCTTCCCTCTCTAGTTCCTATTCTCAAACATATCTTCAATCATTCCTTTACCTCTTGCTCTTTTCCATCCGTCTGGAAACAGGCTTATATTATTCCTTTACCTAAAATTAATAATCCTACTTCATTAACTCATTTTAGACCTATCTCCATTCTCCCGTTTCTTTCTAAAGTTTTTGAGCACTTAGTTCATAGACAATTAACTCTTTTCTTGACGTCAAACTCAATAATATCTCCTTTCCAATCAGGTTTCCGCACAGGTCACAGTACTGTTACTGCGCTTTTAAAAGTAACCGATGATATCCGCTGGGCTATGGAGAACAAATCCCTTACTGTTCTTGTATTGCTTGATTTTAGTAGCGCCTTCAACTCAGTGGATTTCGACATTTTACTCGGCATCCTTAAGTCTATTAATTTATCTTCTTCCGCTATATCTTGGTTCGATTCATATCTTCGTGGTCGCTCTCAGTGTGTTCGCCTTGATGAGCTCTTCTCTGACTGGTGTAATCTCACTGAGGGTGTTCCTCAGGGTAGCGTTCTCTCTCCTCTCCTTTTCTCTATCTTCATTAACTTAGTTGCTAAAGTCATTTCCTCTAGTTTTCATCTTTACGCAGATGACTTGCAGCTGTACCGTCACTTTACTGTAGCTGACGCGGATTCTGCTATTGCTGCCATGAATCTTGACCTGGTTTGTATCAGCGCTTGGGCTAAGTCATTCGGCTTGCAGATCAACCCATCTAAGTCACAGGCCATGATCATAGGTAGTAGCTTCGTTCGTAATGCGGCTTTGGTTTCCTCTTTGCAGCCTTTACTTCTTGATGGTGTCCATATCGACTACACCGAAACTGCAAAAGATTTGGGTGTTATCATTGACTCTAATCTTTCGTGGCGTGCGCAGGTCAATGAAATCAGTCGTAAGGTGAATTTCTCTTTTCATTCGCTTAAATGCCTCCAGGGTCTTTTGCCATTGAAAACGAAAATCTCTCTGGCCCAAACACTTATTCAGCCGATTATAGATTACGCCGACGCCTGCTACTTGGATGCTACTGAGGAGCTATTAAATAAGCTTGAGCGATTGCAAAACTTGTGCATTCGGTTTGTTTTTGGTCTACGTAAGTATGATCACGTCTCTCATCTTCGCAAAGAACTCAAGTGGCTCCCTATCCGCCTTCGCAGGAACACTCGCATATTATGTCTCCTTTTCAATATCCTTCACAACCCATCTTATCCCTCCTACCTTCGTGATCGTTTTTCCTACTTTCGTCCTAGCGACGCACCATGTAGGTCACACCTTAAATCCCTTCTTAAAACTCCTCCTCATAAATCCAGCTATTACTCCTACTCTTTCTCTGTCCACGCAGTAAGGTTGTGGAACTCTCTTCCGCCTAGCATTCGTGATCTGAAAGCTATTTCACTTTTTAAGGCTAAAGTAAAAGAGCACTACCTTTCCTCTGTAGTATGATATTGTTACGAACGTGAGTAATCAAATGCCGGTTTACTAATAGAGAGATTTATTGTCCACAAACAAAACACAAACTTAGTCCAATCGCCAATAAACCACGTCGTAATGCACTCTAGAGATCCGTAAGAATATCGCTTAGGTCGTCGTATGGATGAAAACGTTCTTCACTTGACTTGGATAGTTCGCACTGATCGCTGTCGAAATCAAAACTGACTCACGTCCGGCCAGTGAGCACGTATTTATACTCAGAGCCAAGAAAATTCTAGATACCGAAGGTTCGAGGTCACACCGGAACAAAAGAAACCGTTTCGCGAAGAAATAAATCATTTTTATTACCGGTAAGTAGGTAAGTACCTACCCCACGACTCATACGAATTTCGACTCTATAGTAAAAGACAGAAGGTACAAATTCCTTTACCAGATTACTTAAGTACCTACAAAAGTTCTCAGAATTATTTGAGTACCTACTTATACGTGTCAGGTTTTTCTAGAATTTGCTAGGCCCTGGCACGTACTTCTATTCTGGAGGTTTCGACTAGCAATGCGTTTTAATTATTCGGTGATACTCTTGACTTTGTCGAAGAAACGGCGTGTTCTATTTCTACGGCGTAACAGTGCCCCCCTCTTAGTCATGCTCGTCCCGAGCATCATTAGATCCATGATACGGCGCCAATCTATCCACGTGGACTACTTTAGGCTTCCCTCTTAGCCCTTTCTTGATGCGGTAGGTTACGTCGTTGATCCGTTTCATCACGGTGTATGGTCCCTCCCATCGAGCTTGAAGTTTCGGCGACTTCCCTTTTCGTCGGAGCGGGTTGTGAAGCCAGACTAGTGAACCTTCCGCAAACCCCTTGGTGTTGGCATTACGGTCGTACCTAGTTTTCATTTTGGAGCTGGTGTTCATGCTATTCTCACGCACTCGTTTATGCACTTCATCCAATTGGTTCTGAAGGTCACTGACGTAGTCCGTAACTGGCTTGGTCTTGTCAGGTGGCACGCCAGTTATAGCATCGACTGGAAGTCTCATCTCTCTGCCGAAATTCACTCTTGCTGGAGTATGCCCCGTGCTATCATGCACTGCTGATCGATAAGACATCAGAAAGAGGGGAATATACCGATCCCAGTCCTTCTGATGATCATCGACAACCTTAGCCAGGTGATTCTCCAAGGTTTGGTTAAATCTTTCCACCATTCCGTCCGACTGTGGATGCGCAGGTGTTGTGCGTGTTTTGTAAATCCCCAGAAAGGTACACATTTCCTGGAACAGCGCAGATTCGAAGTTTCGGCCTTGATCGGAATGGATCTCCAAAGGTACGCCATACCGACACACTACTTCTTCAACCACCTTCTTTGCCACTGTCGTCGCTTCCTGGTTGGGTATGGCGAAAACTTCGGGCCACTTTGTGAAATAGTCCTGGATCACCACTATGTATTTGTTTCCGTCATTTGTAACTGGAAATGGTCCAGCGACGTCGATGGCAACGCGTTCCCAAGGGGCTCCCACATTGTACAGCTGAAGCTTGCCCCTGCTTCTAGTCTGTGGTCCTTTCACAGATGCACACGCTGTACATTTTCGACACCACTGCTCTATGTCATCTCTACAATTGAGCCAGTAATACCGCTGTCTCACTTTCAGTAGAGTTTTCTTGATTCCCAGATGTCCACCTGAAGCTCCATCGTGTATTTCCTGTAGCAGGGAAACCACTTCACTTCGTGGTACTATCACTTGTGTGGTCACCTCCTTGCCATCGTTCGATTCCCATTTCCTACAGAGCACATCATTTTCTAGGACTAAACTGTCCCATTGCGCCCAGTAGCTCTTTGTGACGGGACTAAGTGACGATACTTCACTCCACTGGGGCCTAGCTCCATTACGCATCCAATCCAGTAACGGTCGAATATCGTCATCTTCTTCCTGGGATTTCTTGAAGTTGCCATCTGTTCTAATCAAGTTCACGTGTTCTCGGGCTTCGTTCTGCTGGCAGTGTCTGCAGTCTTCATCACACGGACGTCGCGACAGGGCATCAGCATTGTTATGCCCTTTTCCACTCCGATGTTCCGTCACAAAATTGAACTCCTGCAGCTGCTCGAGCCATCTTGCAACTTGACCCTCCGGGTTTTTAAATTGTAGCAGCCATTTCAATGCAGCGTGGTCCGTCCTCAACGTGAACTGCCTTCCTATGAGGTACTTATGGAAGTGCTGCAAAGTTTTTACTACAGCCAGCAGTTCTCGTCGAGTAACGCAGTAGTTCCTCTCGGGCTTTGAAAGTGCCTTACTGAAGTAAGCGATCACGATCTGTCGGTCGCCTTGCACCTGTGACAATACGCCACCAATTCCCGTATTGCTGGCATCACTGTCAACGACAAATCTTCCATCTCTGCTCGGATACCCCAGTATAGGTGCTTCACATAGCCGCTGCTTTAGCTCGTTGAACGCTGACTCACAGTTGTTATCCCAGATAAAATCTCGTTTATCCTCAGTCAGTTGATGCAAAGGTTTTGCAATGTCCGAAAAACTCATAACAAACCTTCTGTAGTATGTGCATAGCCCTAGAAATGCACGTACTTCTGTTTTATTCTTCGGAACTGGCCACTGTTGCACAGCCTTTATCTTATCAGGGTCGGTTCTCACTCCATCGGCGGAAATCACATGTCCTAGGTAGCTGACCTCCTTCTTGAACAGAGCACACTTCTTTGGGCTTAGTTTTAGGTTAGCCCCTCGTATTCTGGTGAACACTTTTTCCATGTTCCTTAGGTTTTCCTTAAAAGTGCGGCCCATTATAATGACGTCATCCAAATATACTAGACAGACGTCACCAAGAAGACCAACCATGACTCGTTCCATGAGGCGTTCAAAGGTTGCTGGAGCATTGCACAACCCAAAAGGCATGACGTTAAATTGCCACAGGCCATTGCCAATGCCCGTACTGAACGCTGTCTTTTCTTTATCCTTCTCGCTGATTTCCACTTGCCAGTAGCCACTTTTGAGGTCAATGGTTGAAAACCACTTCATACCACTGAGCATATCCAGCGTATCGTCGATCCTCGGCAAGGGATAACTGTCCTTCTTCGTGACGTTATTCAGCATTCTGTAGTCAACACAGAATCTTGTACTGCCGTCCTTTTTCTTCACCAAAACTACAGGAGAAGACCATGGGCTCGTAGAAGGCTCAATTATTCCACTAGCAGCCATGTCCTTTACCATTTCTGCCACTTCAGTTTCTTTAGCCCAGGGTATGCGGCGCGGTCTCTGTTTGATTGGTCTAGCATCACCTGTGTCTATCTCATGCTTGACGAGGCCTGTTCTTCCGCAGTCCTTTCCCGTTGCAAAAATATCTCGAAACCGAAGCAGAAATTCCTTGGCTTGCTGTAGTTCTGAGGTCGACAAATTGTTCTTAGAATTTTCCAGAAGTTGCTGGATGTGATCAGGTTCACCTTTTGTCGAGTCCTGCTTCACTGGAGATGTGTTGATTTGGCGGAGATACTTCACTTCTTCACATCTCCCAACAACACTGTTTTTCTTCAAGTGGACCTCCTTTTTCCCAAGATTTACAATTCTCACTTTAGATTTTCCTTTCGTCATTACCAATGTCCTCGCAGTGATGAGTTCCGGGTGCCGGCCAGTATCCTCAACTATTACGCATCTTTGTTGCCTGATTTTCTTAGGGAATTTTACTTCAACTAAAGTTTCTGTTCTCGGAGCCAATGTCGTATCTTTTAAACAATAGAGGTTACACGTGTGGTTTCCACGCAGAAACACTTCTTGGTCTGGAAACTTCAATACTCCCCTATCAATATCCAAAACACACCGGTATTTCCGCAAGAAGTCCAGACCCAGAATGCAATCATCGGTAATATTTGCGATTAAAACAGAATGGGTATACACTTGGTCACCGATTTTTAACTCTATATCTGTATCACCGAGGACGGAGACTGGCTGGCCGGTTGCTGTCTGAAGTCGGCAGGATGGAGACTTTCTTTGCCACAAGATCGTGCGTTTCAACAACTCAGGTTTTATAATAGTCCGTGACGCCCCGGTGTCAACGGTGAAATTGCAAGCACGTTCATTCAATGTTCCTTCGATGATTAAACTATTTCCGTTGTGGACTTCATTGATGGTTATGATTGGGGCCTTAAGTTGACCAGCCAGCACCCGCCCCGCGGCCCTGGCGACATTTAGTTTAACGACTCTTCGTTAATTTGGGTTCCGGAGTCCACACATCTCCTCTTTCTTTTGAGGCAATCGGTACGAATGTGCCCTTTTTCTCCGCACCCGTAACACGTTGGAATATAACGGGACTTTGTCGAAGAAGAAACCACCCCTTCTCGGTGACGCGGCTGAACTGACGGCGAATCCACCACTTCTCGAACTCTGTGCGTGCGTGGATCTTGCCGTACAGCTTCCACTTCCAAAGCGTGAGCCATCGCACTCTTCAGACTTTGGTGGTGTCCAAGTCGCACCGTAGCCCTCACTTCAGTATCCCGCAGACCGTCGATGAATGCCTGCACCAGATATACTTCCACAGTCTCCGGTGTCATCGACACATATGCGCGCCGCACCAGCCGTTCGACTTCGACACCCCACTGCTGGAGGCTCTCGTTATGCCTCTGCGTTCTGTCGCGAAGCTGCGCGCGGAACACGTGCTCGAGGTGCTTGTCGCCATAGCGAGTGTCTAACCCTTCCATTAGACGCTCTAAGGTCCTGCCGTCTGAAGGAAGGTTCTCTAGAACCAGTAATGCATCTCCTCGTAGTGCCAAGGTTAACGCCGCGAAAGACTGCTCATCATCCCAGCGGTTCGTCTTGGCCAATGTTTCAAACTGGTATTTGAACGCAGTCCATGACGACGTGCCGTCAAAACGTGGCACATCAAACTTTGCGGCCGACGTACAGTGGGTGTGCGCTGATGAGCCAATGGCAACGGGTTCGCGTGCTTCAAGCTTGACTATTTTTTTATTCATGTCCAGCAAGCGGTCTTCGTGGCCATCCATTCTGGTTTCCAAGCTGTCAGTTCGGGCGGAAACCTCCTTGACCTCTAAGGTGAGGTTCTTTACTTTCTCGCCTAACGTGACGAGGCCGTGATCAATTTTCTCAAGGATCAGGTTTTGCTTAGCCTCTTGATCGCGGCGAGCGGCTTCTTGTTCGCGGCGAGCGGCTTCTTGTTCGCGGCGAGCGGCTTCCTGTTCGCGGCGAGCTTCTTCCTGAGTAGCCGTGATTAGGTCCTGGAGCTGGCGCTGGTTAGCTTCCTGTTCGCGGCGAGCGGCTTCTTGTTCGCGGCGAGCTTCTTCCTGGTTCGCCGCAATTAGGTCCTGGAGCCTGCGCTGGTTAGCTTCTTGTTCGCGACGGGCAGCTTCCATACTAGCTTGCATCGCAGTCAACACCGCAGCGAGGCTCATTTCTGAGGTTGGGCCTGCTGGCATCTCAGCAGCAGCCGTTGCTCCCATACCAGCCGGAACTTCTTCCTCCAGTCGGTGACGCGCAGCATCCATCTCCGTTTGTCTCCTTGTTCGTGGTCGCTGTTCGTCGTCCCTCTGTAGTAATGGCATCTCACTTCTGACACCAGTTGTTACGAACGTGAGTAATCAAATGCCGGTTTACTAATAGAGAGATTTATTGTCCACAAACAAAACACAAACTTAGTCCAATCGCCAATAAACCACGTCGTAATGCACTCTAGAGATCCGTAAGAATATCGCTTAGGTCGTCGTATGGATGAAAACGTTCTTCACTTGACTTGGATAGTTCGCACTGATCGCTGTCGAAATCAAAACTGACTCACGTCCGGCCAGTGAGCACGTATTTATACTCAGAGCCAAGAAAATTCTAGATACCGAAGGTTCGAGGTCACACCGGAACAAAAGAAACCGTTTCGCGAAGAAATAAATCATTTTTATTACCGGTAAGTAGGTAAGTACCTACCCCACGACTCATACGAATTTCGACTCTATAGTAAAAGACAGAAGGTACAAATTCCTTTACCAGATTACTTAAGTACCTACAAAAGTTCTCAGAATTATTTGAGTACCTACTTATACGTGTCAGATTTTTCTAGAATTTGCTAGGCCCTGGCACGTACCTACTTCTATTCTGGAGGTTTCGACTAGCAATGCGTTTTAATTATTCGGTGATACTCTTGACTTTGTCGAAGAAACGGCGTGTTCTATTTCTACGGCGTAACAATATATTTTCTTGTTTTTATATATTATATATGTATTTATTTTTAGTTTAAGGTATATATAGTTATATAAGTATATATTATTTTAATTTTAAGTTTTCACCACCTCTTCTTTTCCTATTTCTGCACACTATTGTCTACATTTCTACCAATTTCTCCTTTCGCAGGTCTGCTGGAAGAAATTTCTTTATGAAATAAGCAGTACCTTTGTACATTGTTTTCTTTTGTGATGTTCATTATCTATTAATTATATGTGTGTACATAAATAGTTAAATAAATAAATAATATTTCTGGAAACCCCGTCTTTTGAAGAATATGAAACACCTATTATGTATTTAATATTATATTAACGTTTACCTTAAAATAATTGCAAAATAAATAATGGTAAAAAAAAGTTTATTTAAAGTTCATCGAGACTTTAGACAGTTACCCATGTTTACCCATACTTTACATTTAATATTGATTTGTAGTCTAGTTATCCATAAACATGATCAAATAAAAAAAAGTTGCGCATATTTGCGATTTACGGAGTAATTTGTAAAAATGTGATAAAAGTCAGGAAACCGAAAACCGCCCGCTATCTATTGCGGTTTGAAATGTTCCTGTTTACATCAATAGTTTGCGGTAAATTTTGTAATTTATCATTGATATTAGGATGTCTTATCTTTTTTGCACTCATATTAGGTGTGAAAATATTAATCAACAAGATGCACACTACCCTCATATTTCATATAGTAGGTATACTAGATGACCCGGCAAACGTTGTTTTGCAATGGGGTGGACTACCCCTAACATTTAGGGGGATGAAAAATAGAAGTTGGCCGATTCTCAGACCTACTCAATACGCTCACAAAATTTCATGAGAATCGGTCTAGCCGTTTCGGAGGGGTATGGGAACGAAAACTGTGACACGAAAATTTTATATATAAGATAAACAGTGGTTTCATTTCATTTTAAATAACAGAATAGTGGTGAATTATAAGAAGAAGAAGTGTAATTGTTACCAATACAATATAATTACGTGTTTTGTTAACTCTTCAAAATGTCTACTTTCAAATGTTCTAAACGTGAAATAATACTTTCGTATATCGAGGGAAGAAAATCGTTGGAGGCATTATCAACCGTTTTAAAAGAAAATTATCATGTATCTGAAGACAACTTATGTTTCATCCTCAGTGATTTTCAAAGACATATTATTACCACTTTTAATAAACGATGGACAGAAGCTTGACGGAAAAAGGATTTATTTTTAAAGAAAAACAGTAACTGGTTGGAATCAGAATATTCAGTAAATTTACCGAACTCTGAAGACGATACAACCGTCTCCACACCATCTACTTCTTCTGGAAAACGTGGGAGACCGTGCGTATCTTATCCAGACTTGTCAGAATCCAGTAAGAGAAGAAAAAATCTAACGTTACTTAATGAATATGGATTTGAACACGTTTATAATGCATATCTTCATTTTTATGAAATATTACGATTAAAACCGATTTTAATCATAAATATAAAAAAAATATGTATGTATTATTATTTAAATTGATATGTATTTTGATGTACTATATAATATTAGGTTTTCGTAAACATTAAAATAATAGTATACATTGTTAAAAAATAAATATTGGACAATTTTTATAATTTTGAATTTGTTTTATTTTTTAATGCAAAGTTTTACATTCAATCATAATAAATTATATTACATTTGAAGCCATATACACTATTCTATATCTGTGCAAAATTTTAGAACATAATATTCAGAAATAAAAAAGTTATTGATTTTTAATCAGAAACAGACCTTTATTTTCCATAGTGCGCCGGCCAGGCGCAGCGTCATATTTTGCACATCATGCGGCGTGTGTGAATTTTATATCGGAGTATTTTAAAATTGTAATATCTTCTAAGGTGTTCATTGAAAATAAGTGATTACAAAGACAATTTTGTTCACAATTACATACTTTCAATCAACAACACATTTATTTGGATAAAGTTTAATATTACTATGTTGATACAACTCTAACAAATAATAATTGGTAATAATGCATTAATTTCGGCCAAATTTGATTCCCATAAAAACGGTTCTAGTGAGTTAATCTTAAAAGATAGACATATACCGTCGCGGACATTTTTTTAGATAATTTTAAGAGAAATAATTCTTTCGTACATATTTTTTTGGTATCTTCTACCGTTTTCGCAGCGCACGCAACGAAAGCCCTCAAAGATGAATATTTTTCCCCGTTTTTTCCACATTTCCCATTGTTTCTTCGCTCCTATAAGTCACAGCGTGATGTTATATAACCTAAAGCCTTCCTCGATAAATGATCTATTCAACACAAAAAGAATTTTTCAATTCGAACCAGTAGTTCCTGAGATTAGCGCGTTCAAACAAACAAACAAACAAACAAACTCTTCAGCTTTATAATATTAGTATAGATGGGACAGTCATTATATTTATATCTTTACCAATCACCATTGCGTACAATATCAGCTAAAGATTTCTTGTTACCGGATACATCACAGACTACGTTCGGAGAAGCCGTGTATCTCGACTCGTTAGGTACGTCGATCGCAGCTGATTGCGGGTGACTCATCGACTCGGGTTCGTCACCGGTAAGAGGAATACAGTTATCACTAGCGCGACCACTATTTTGTTGAGTACCCTCATTTCTGGAAAAAGGTTGAACCATCTCCCGATAACTCATATCTACGCAAACGTCGCTGGTATTTTTGCATGGTGTGTCATGCTGAGTGTCCATGTATTCAAGTCCCCTTGGGCCGCTGCAGTAGTCATCGTGACTATCCAATAAAAAACCACCTCTCTTGATTACTGGCGGTACTTCTAAAATTATTCACTATAGATGCCTGTTTTAGGTTTTCAAGATCAGACTTCACACTATTTAGATTTTCCTTAGTGACATACAGTTCTTTTATCTGCTTTAACTCCTGCTGCATAAGCATCAAATCTTTTAAAATCCGAGTAACGTCGACGTGGTCAAAAAGTACCGGCGGCAGTTTCTGTAGGTCACGGGCCACAAAAACCGGTAAAACCTCAGGATCGGATTCCTTCAGCATGCAGATGATGTCATCTATTTCTCTGAGCTTCTTTCCATCTCTTTTCCTCATCTTTTTGCGCTTCTCCGTAGGTAAAGATTCGCAAAGGAGATTTTTAGCACAGTGAATGTCCTCGTCAGAAAATGCACTCACACAAATATGACTAATACTCTCCTCGTTTATCACATCGATTTTATTATTTACAAAAGCTAGAACCTCATTGATAACTATATTGCAACTCGAACATTTTAACAATTTAGAGGCCATGGCTGGTCTCACTCGTCCATATGACAGCGCGTACGCGTCACGACTGTTATGCATGCACTATTTTTATTCATACATACACAATTACACACAAATACACACTAATTATTGGACATATCTCTTTTCTTCTAAAGTCTATGGATTAAAAAAAGTTCCGCCAGGACAACGTTCGCCCAGTGGAATCAGTTTTTGGTGAATTTCTCCACAATGGCTGCGTGCACAATTTTTTTTTACCATACACAATTATACGACGTTATACACTAAATCTGCATAGTTAAAATCTTTAAATTCAACAACATTCCGCTGCGAGAACGCACACGAATTTATTGAAATAGACCAGGTACGAAGATAAACAAAATAAACAATCTAATTATGCATAAACGAAATATAAAAGCCTTTTATTCCATGCAACAATACCATTCAAAATTATTAGTTGTATTGACTAGCTATTTTATTTATAATGGTTTTTATTGTACTAAAATAATTATGTAAAATTAGCATTACCATTTACCGTGGCAATGCTGCCAGTCTTCTGGGCACGTTTCCAGATGACAGCGATGTGAAGGAGTACTTCGACGCCTGAGTTGTAAGTAAGTTCGTGTTTTTGTATATGTCGGCTCGTGTCTAGGATGGTTTTCATCTATCATGTGGGCGTATGTCGGTATCGTGCAATGAATAACAATGGCTATGAGTTGATCAGCTTACTTCTCAATACATTTCGGTACAGTGCACTGTTATCACTTTACAAATTACAACAAAACGGACAGTTTCAGAAAGTCTTGACTCTGCGACGGCCTGGCTGAGAGTGTCCGCTGCGAGCTTGTGGAGGGAAGAATCAACCCGCCCGGGTAGCCCTCAGCGGACACTCTCAGCCAGGCCGTCGCAGAGTCAAGACGTTCTGAAACTGTCCGTTTTGTAATTTGTAAAGTGATAACAGTGCACTGTACCGAAATGTATTGACAAGTAAGCTAATCAACTCCTAGCCATTGTTATTCATTGCAAGATACCCACATACGCCCACATGATAGATGAAAACCATCCTGGACACGAGACGACATATCTGCCCTGCTTACCCTAAAACGCAGTAAGAGCAAAAAAGCAGTTTCGAGAAAAACGCAAAAAACACTTTGACGTCGTATTTTTTATAGTATTCATGTTTTAATGTAGATTTTTTTTTTGCCTACAGGATTAATGCAATTACAAAGAATGAATTTTGAAAAAAAGTGTGTTATTTAGTCCATAAAATTCAAAATTAAATGGATTTTTCGAAAATCATGTCTATTACTGCACGCGATAAAGTATAGATATACAAATTAAAATGCCGTAAAACATACTTGATACTGCAAAAACTCATCAGTTAATATCGTATTAACCGATTTTACAGAATAATTTGCAGTGTAAGTCTTTTTTACTGCATTTTAAATAGGACGTTAAATTGTTAAATTGTAAATGTACATGCAGTATGTAACAAAATTTGAAAATGATTAGGTTGTTTAGGGTTTTATAAAGAAAACAAGACATTTTTGTTTGCGTTTTGTTATGTAGAACCTTTAATTTTTACCATTTCAGCTTATTTAAGCTTTTTCAAAAATGCTAAAAACAGAACTAAATAAATATTTAAGTGGGTGTTTTCATGCAACAAACGTGATTTTT
The DNA here is from genome assembly GCA_029852875.1 of Mythimna loreyi. Lineage (NCBI taxonomy): Eukaryota > Metazoa > Arthropoda > Insecta > Lepidoptera > Noctuidae > Mythimna > Mythimna loreyi. The sequence goes on from JARGEH010000060.1 coordinate 88,638, forward strand.
TACCATTTTTCTTGATATTAATAAAGGCAACACGAATACTACATAGCTAGAAATGATTACAGTACATATAACTGTATATTTACTTTAAAAACCTGTAATTTAATTAATTAATTAAAACACATTTAATGAGGGATTGCATACAACGAACGTGATTTTTCCGCATACATGTAATGTCTAATCTTGTTTAAATAATCGTGCAACGTAGTGTAAGCGAGTCCGACTCGCACTTACCTGGTTTATTACCTTTTTTTACAGATTTTTGTACAATATTTGCAGATTTCTTTGTTTTACTTTATCCTTTATTGTAGATTACTTCTGTGGTATGGTATTGGCTATTGTATCATTTGAGATTAAAGGTCTCTTCTGTCTGCTACCGAAATGTCTGAATCTTCAACACTACCTGTGTCTCAGTAATAAATGTTATCGAGGCCTAACATCGGTCTCAGTGATATTAACACTCTTGCAGCCGCCTGATTTGTAAGCATTACTGTTCTGCACGCGGAAGCCGCCGCCTTACTTCGGATTAGGACTCAGCGTGAGAGGCCGTTGCCGCAAATCGTCCACACGGGTACAAAGACCTCCTTACTCGTGTGGAGTATCAACTCCTACGCGGGGCACACCTCTACTGTATGCTCCACCGTGTTCTCCGGACGGTCCATACAATGGTGATACTCGGGCTTTTTTACACTGATTGAAGATCTGGGTCATACGAAAGGTGATGACGCTATGAAATCTTTCCAGCCTCCTTTCAAAGAGGGGCTCCTACCACCATAATTATGGCGGAAAGCCTTTACAGACTTCACAGCGTTCTCACCTTCCGCTGGACTTCTTACTGTTAAGTTTTTTACATTGTGTCGATGCCACTCAATCTCTACAGGCCACGAGTTGATGAACAGTATTAAAACTATTTAATTATATATGTACCTATTTTAACTTCAGAAAATGCTATATAAAATATTATTACTAATGTTTGGATGCGATGATACTGGAATAAATACTTTTAAAGTGATATTCTACTGTGGAAAATAGGCAGGTATTATTTAATACCTCACATTTTTTTCCAACAAAAGATATAATACTAGCCGTTTACTTTGATGTGTATGTTTCCTCCCGTAGCAGCCCCACTTTGCATCTCAAGTCAGACCTTAGGCCTTACCACGATCCATTTTACGACTTAAACTGAACTATTATATAACTGCTACATAGGATGTATACTTCCCTCTTCTCGCTTGCATGCCTGTCATTTTTACACGTCATGGTAAAGCCCATGGTTAACTTGGATGGCAAACTTACGTTAATTTTCAAAGCTGTGTCGTGATATTATTTTGTAACTATCAACAACAGCCATCTCGAATAAACAGTTAGTAGGTTATTATTTTAATCTTAAAGTCTTGGACGATTAATTTTAGCTGAGACAGGCGGTCTATTTGAGTAGAAGGTCTAGCTTCGAAATGAACTCAATCATCGAATCCAGCTCGACTGGGCAGCGTTCGGGAAGCTGCGCCATATTATCTTCTTATTAAATATACCACAAAGTCTCAAGAGGAAAGTCTATGACCAGTAAGGCTTTATCAGAAGGTTTAAAGACACCTAAAAGACAATCGAAAGAGCTATGCTCGAAATTTTCTTCTGTCATCTTGGTAGTGAAATGATGGTCATTGTGGCGACATTTGGGAGAGGTCATTGAACAACAGTGGATGTCTTTCGACTGTAATGATGAGCTTGTTGAATCAGTTTACTGTTTAATATCTTTTTTTAATTATGGTATCTTAAAATCTCGAAGTTAATACAGAACATGAATGCACTGGCGCGCACGTCTTTCTTCCGCTGCGTTTAATTGAGAGATCATTTCTGACTAGAATACAGTATAATCTGATCGTGTCACCAGTGAAATTTAGTACCTTAGTTCGAGTTACTAATTATAATGCAGTAACAGTGATTTATACTGCTATTTAAAAAGAAAATAGTTATTTTTCAACTTAAGAACGATACCGACTATAGTGCAGTAAACACTAAACTTACTGTAATTTAGTTGGTTTTCAATCAGTCGTCATCAATGCAATATTAACATTTTCGGTACAAAAAGGGCTTACTGCGTTTTAATTTATATTCCGTAATATTTCTTTTGTTGTGGATTACAGATTTTATGAGGTAATAGAAACATTTACTGCGTTTAAGTTCGTAAAGTAATGGGTCGATTTAGCCGTAACAGCGTTAACTGCATTTTAGTTAGTATTACAATGAATTTTGGCGTAAAATTTTGAGTTACTGCATTAATAAATTTCGTTTTCCTGCCAAGTAAATCATCGAATCAAAATCTAGGTTAGACGAATATGTTCCTTATAAAATGCTGGTTCGGAATCAATAAAAAACCCAAATACCTAAAAAAGCCTGTTACTGCGTTTTAGCGTCAGCAGGGCAGATATACAAAAACACGAACTTACAACTCAGGCGTCGAAGTACTCCTTCACGTCGCTGTCATCTGGAAACGTGCCCAGAAGACTGGCAGCATTGCCACGGTAAATGGCAATGCTAATCTTACATAATTATTTTAGTACAATAAAAACCACTATAAATAAAATAGCTAGTCAATACAACTAATAATTTTGAATTGTATAGTTGCATGGAATGAAAGGCTTTTATATTTTATATTTCAACTTGATTGCAGCAGCACTACCCATGTAATATGATCAGATTACCTTGGACATTGCCTCCTGTCTACACTAAGCTGGCCTCGTATCGATCTATAATCAGTACGGGAATATCCTTAGACTTTTCTTCCTCTGTGTTCGTCGCGTCGGACGTGACCAAGTCGCCAATCTTTCTGTGCGTTTTTCGGTAGTCTTTGTTGACTTAGGTGTCCTGGGCCACAAAGTGAGGGTTGGTATAGCCAACGTATGCACCACCACAAGCCTACCACAAGCCTCATTATTTTTACATCTACCATTTTCAATTTCGAAGGAGTCAGCCAGAGCAAAGTGTGAGACATCTACGACTTTGTGATGTTTACGCATGCTGGAGTCTCTACCTGCAGTGATTGGCACATGCTTGACTTTACCAACCCAACCCTTTATTTTAAACTAGCTGCTGCCCGCGACATAGTCTACGTGAAGGCTCTATAGCACCAAAAAAACCTAAGATGGCAGTGTATGATCAGTGTATATCAGATGGCATAACATTATAAGTAAACAACTTTTAATATAGCATTGCATCAGCCTTATAAAGTTCCCGCTGCTGGGACACAGACCTCATTTCTAGGAGAGGGAATGGGCCATAATCCACCACGCGAGTCCGATACGGTTTGGTGGATGACACAATAAGTCTTCAATTTGATTTGATTTTGATTTCAACTTGTAAGTCAGAGCCTTAACTACTTCGCCATCACTGAGTCGGAGCCTTTACTACCCCGCCACCATATTACGATGGTAGTTATGCTGCCAGAAGCCAAAATGTAAAGAGAGTCAGGACTGGTGACGCGGGAGCAAGCGACATACAGTTGCCCGCGAAAGAGACAACTCGTCCTGAAGTTGACACCCGCTGCACTCAGTGTCTGCCCCTGCGACTTATTTATGGTCATCGCAAAGCAAACACTCACGGGGAACTGTACGCGCTTGAACTGGAACGGGAAATTATGAGGTATAAATACTGCCTCGACTTCGCCATAAACCGCAAGAATTTTTGCTTCACTGGTGTGTCTGTGCAGCGAGATGACTTTAAGACGGGTCTCATTAAAACCACTTTGGAGGAGATAGGTGCCGAAAATGCATAATCGGGACTCCAACTTTCAGCTTGATGGTATGCGCTTGAAGTCCACTTGCTTGCTGGGAGTTTAAAAATTCCACGGGATAATGTGTGGCGTCATCTTGCTCGACGACAATGTTTATTGAGGTATAGATCACTCCATTCCCCTCAATTTCCGAGAGAATGTATTCGTTAATTGCTGCAGCCTGATCATTTTTGGACGTCAAAATGGCCCGCTCACACACCCAAGAAATTCTGCTGGTTCGGTAAATGACTGTTGTCCCCGTACACACAGCGAATGAATTCTTCTAAGCTGGCTAACGCTCTATCGAGAGACTTTGGAAGCACCTCCTGTCCACTTCTCTCGCAGTGGGCTTTGACTTGCAGCAGACTTTGGCAGAGGCCATGATCCGGAGCAAAGAAGAGTGGCAGGCGGTCGCCTCCTTCTGCGAAGCAGTAATGCTAGCGGCTAAAAAAGGGGATCGACTGCATCAGGCAAAAGCAAAGGCGCTCAAGCCGCAGCTACCGCCGCCGTGTCTCCAATCCCGATTTACGGCCACAGTAGACGCGGGCTTCCGACCGCCGAGCAATGGGTAGCTCTCTGTCCACATATTCGATAGTCGTCGACGGCGCGCACTATTCCCTGCGCCTCCAGCAGTCGGCAGCAACTGTAGGAGCCCAACAGGATCGAAGCCAAGGTTTCAACGTAGCAAACGGGAAGCGTTTGCCCGAAATCGCCACTGAACAAACTGTGACACCACCCATCAAATGTTCGTTCCCGCGGATGTCCTGCAGGGTTCTGTCCTCGGCCTCAACTGCCTTCCTATTGGCCATAATACGCTCATCCCATACGATCAAAGAGCAATCCTTAAGCACGTGTCCCTTATCGCTGTTACGTGACACACCACAAACAGGCGTTTTGACGCTCTCTAAATCGATGGGAATTTGAACATGGCATGTGCTATCATGCCACCTGGAAGCAGTGTGGCAGCAATTCCCAACGACGCGACAGCAATAGCAATAATGCCTTGCCTCCTGACCTCTGCAAGTATGCCATGTTTTTCCTGTTCCAACAGGAGCAACCCAAGAAAAACATTTTGCCCTGGTTTTGCACAACGCTTTCAAGGACGGTGTTATAAATATAACCCTGCCCCATATATTGCCCTGTGCGATTTTGTATTTGTATATCCTGTCCACATTATGAGGTGTACAATAAACCTTATAGTAAAAAATAAATAATATACGATACCACGTTTAGGAAGAATTTGATTTTTATGAAATAAAATAGATGGCGCTATTTTAAAATTTTCTATATGCTACTACATTCAACTATGTTTCTCTGCCCAAGTTACTTAAATGTCGTAGTATTTATAGTGTAAAGCCAGATAATAGCATGGCTTACTCAAAAACAACATTTAAATATGCGTCGTTAGATTAAACACTGTCACAGAATGCGTAAGAACAATAAGTATTCACAACTCCTCCCCCGTAAGTGATAGCGTGATAATATGTAGCCTATATTTTGGCCCATCCTTTATTCAAGCAAAATTTGAAGATAATCCATGCAGTATGTATAAATATATATCCAAGTAAGTTTTTGAGTTTAGCCTGGACATACATACAGACAAATAGACAAAAATTCTAAAAACTATATTTTTGGCTTCGATATCGATTGTAGATCACTTCCCAAGTATTCTTTAAAAAAATATTTAATGAAGAGTTTTGACTTTCCTACGATTTTATTATAATTACCTATATGTATAGATTATTCGTAAAACTTTTTAGTTAAATCCCAAGAGGACACAAATTTCCGTACAACTGTTGTCGTTTAATTGTGTCTGTAATTACGGTAGTCGAAAGGTAAAAATAATATTTCTTTTGTACTAATTTGAGTCAGTAGATGTCGTTGTACGTATATAACATTGAAAGATTAGGTTGCGTTGCAAAATAAATCCGTTAGACCGTTGGAATAAGAATAAGACATTTCATATAAACATGGAGAACGCCGTTTCACCATTAAAGAGATAAACTATTTTTTTTAAATTATGTATTAAATATTAACCCACATTTTTACGTAAAACGAACCAACCACTACCTGAGATATTTCCCTAAAAATAAATAAGTAAGTAACATTTGCCCTGTTTGGGCTTGTTTTTTTTTTTTCATTTTTTATTCCCAGTTTTGCGTAAATTCAACCGCGCAGTAAGAGACTATGAAATCTTGAACACGACCTATGTCGTGAGATTTTGAGGGTTTTTTGAAACCTAAATTTGTCAAAACCAACTATACGACTTTTATGAAGAAAATGCGCACTACCATCTATGAATTTTAAGAATAACTAACTGCTAACCTTGCCAACATGGTCAAAAAATTATTAATTTCCAAAAAGTGTCAAAATGTAACTTGATTTGATTTTTGTGTAATCTCATAGATGGCGCTTTTTAAAATATGTCTTTATACTACTAATATTCATTAAACTATGTTTCTTTGCCTAAATTACGTAGTTTTGAAAAATGAATAATGGGAATCTTTATTATTTACCTAAATAAATTTACGTGCCAAGTTTCAAGTTAATTAACCCAAGCAATAAGATTCTCCCATACAAACTTTAACATCCCCTAAATCTTGCACTGGGGGTACTACTGAAAAAATAAATATGGCATCCTGGATAACTAATTTAGGGTAATGTTTATGCTAAGTTTTGAGTCGATCGGCCCACGGCAAAAATAGTTACACCCTTGCATCCATTGCACCATTTAAATTCAATATTGCTTACCTCCCATAACTTTTGGCGTGATAATATGTAGCCTAAAGCCTTCCTTGGTCTACAAGGAACATTTTTGCTGAATTTCAAATCAATCTATCCAGTAGTTTTGGCGCCAACCCGTACCATAGGCACAGACAAACAGACAAAAATTCTAAAAAGTCACTTTTTGTCATCAGTTACGTTTATCTAACAAAATCCACTCATTTTTTCCAGAAAATTCTCAATGTACAGTTTTTCTTTCGTTACTGTTTTATTATATGTATAGACAAGTGATTATTATAACGTGCTATAAGAGTTTGTTGAAAATGGACTGCTACTGTGTATTTGAATCTTAATCAAGTGACTATTATAACAAGCTATTATAGTATATTAAATAAAGTACTTCATTTTCTAAGTTCTCATGACTTTTTTATAATAATTAAACAATAATTCAATCTATTTGTTTACTTTCATTAAAGTAGTAGTTATATAGATTTGGATCTATATCAATATGTATATATATAAAGATGAATGCAACTTTAAAAACGTCCAAATGTTTAGGCTTTGTTCGGACTATTTTGTAGATGGTTCATGTGAAGTTTGCACAAAATCGGTCAAGAGGACGGTCTTCATTTATCACATTTTTCTGATACCGGAAGCGAAGCCGCGGGCAAAAGCTACTAATATGTAAAAGCGAAATACCACTCACTGATTAATCACTATATCTCAGAACTCAGAACGCTGAACTGACTGATACATTTAAATAATAAACTGTAAGTAATAAATTTACTTTAATAGTGCCTTTTTATTTTGATGAGCCATTTTATCTGCTTTGTTTCTCTGTATAATACTAACTTGAATTATAAATTACAAATAACTACTTTTCTTTGTTAGTTTGATCAAATATTCCTACGGCTTTCTTTTGGTTGTTATTCATAACAAAACTCACAAAAAGTCGAATTACGTGAGGTTTGAACTCAGGCTCACTGATTCACACATCGGCACTGCTAAACCATTAATTAGGTCATCATGAAACTTATTCTTACAACGAAATTATGAACTACAATCAGTTTTTGAAGGCAATAATGACTCATGTTTATATTTTTCGTCAAATAAACGTCAAGTTTATGCTTGATCACCACTTAGCTGTCAAGATACCAACGCCATCTAGTTTAATATTAGAAAACTTGAGCTCTTCGGTGCTTCGCTAACGTGCAAAGGAATATAGATACTAAGGTACTCAGGCACTTTTGCAGTTCCTTGTACCTAATTTCAGCTTTTTAGTGCTAACAGTCGCTGAGATTATCCTCGGACGGACAGACAGACACACAGACTTGGCAAAACTATAAAGGTTCCTTGTTGACTACGGAACCCTAAAAATCACAGCAGTTTTACGCAGATTGAGACGACCGTCTGCCATTTCTGCTCGTTCCAATTCATAGCCTGGATTAGGGCCCGGCGCGAAAGGTCGCTGCCGCTGATTGCCTCCACGAGGACACGGCGGTGCTCTGCCCAGGCAGGATACACCTCCGCCTGATGCTGCACCGTGTCCTCTGGTCTCCACACAATGGTAACACCCGGGCGTTTCTTCTGCCTGAATGCGATGCAGGAACCTCCCACACATGAGGACTTGGCAAGTGAAGGATGGGAAAGTGAGGACGCCGTGTTACTGCTCCAGCCACTCCACATAGAAAGGACTAACCGCCGTGATTATAGCTTGACATGTTGAGCTGTCATTGTTTGAATTACGAGTATACAGATTTTATAATCTTCGGCTAGTTTCATAATCATCAGCTTTTTTATCTTCCCACTACTGGGACACAGGCCTCCTCTCTAGGAGAGAGAATGGGCCATAATCCACCACGCGGGCGCAGTACGGATTGGTGGATGTCACATATCTTCGAATTTTCGGTTCTAGGACATGCCGGTTTCCTCACGATGTTTTCCTTCATCGTTTTGAGAGCAGTGGTGATGAAATAAATTACAAAAGTTTTACGCCTTTTTGGGTTTGAACCCACGACCTACTAATATAAAAACTCCGGCCGTTGCCATTTGGCCACCACTGCTCATCTACTTCGGGTTCGACTGGTTTAAAATTATAACATTTTTCGCAATGACTGAGCGCATTTTTATTGCACTATTTAATAATGTGTACGTATTATTTATTATATTTAATGTATATTTTTCAGTTATGTCGAAGGTCTATGTTTCATAACAGTTGTATGAATCGTCGGTAAAATATTGTATCGATGAAATTTTCAAAAGTGAATCTTTCTCTCGGCGAATCGTTCGCCGTTGCAACGAAACAACAAGTGAACCGTTCTGTTGGTGAGACTTTAACCTCTGGATGCTTTTCTAGTCTCTTCAGAGTTTAAACGGCGAAGCGAATGTCGGAGAAATGTTTGACTTTTTTATGTCAGGTGTCAGGAGAACGTGTTCTGTGTTTTTAATCGTTTTCTAAAATAAATAATCGTCATCATTATACCGAAAGTGGTTAAAAGTGTTGGTAAAGATATTATCTTGAAATTCAAACGTGCTTGTTAAGAGGAATGAGAAAATATCGGGCCTACGATACGATTTTCCAAAGGTGGACCATTTGTCAAATATTTTTTTCGGGTGACCAGAACAACAAATTTCCCTGCATATTCGTACCCGAGTGGTTCCTGACAGAAAAACAGAGTTGGTTGAAAATGGACTGCTACCATGTATTTATTCTTAACTAGCTGCTGCCCGCGACGTTGTCTGCGTGAAGGCTCTACAGCACCAAAAAAATCTAAGATGGCAGTGTATGATCAGTGTATATCAGATGGCATAGCATTATAAGTAAACAACTTTTAAAATAGCATTGCATTAGCCTTATAAAGTTCCCGCTGCTGGGACACAGACCTCATTTCTAGGAGAGGGAGTGGGACATAATCCACCACGCGAGTCCAATACGGTTTTGTGGATGACACTTGATGAATTTTTGGTTCTAAAACATTCACAGTCACAGTTTCCTCATGATGTTTTCCTTTACCGTTAAGCAGTGGTTATGAAATAAAATACACAAGGTAATGCGCCTGGCTGGGTTTGAACGACAGACCTACAACTTGTAAGTCGGAGCCTTTACTACTTCGCCACCATTCAGCCGGAGCCTTTACCACTCCGCCACCACACTACGATGGTAGGTATGCTGCCAAGAGCCAAAATGTAAAGAGAGTCAGGACTGGTGACGCGGGAGCAAGCGACATACAGTTGCCCGCGTAAGAGACAACTCGTCCTGAAGTTGACATCCGCTGCACTCAGTGTCTGCCCCTTCGACTTATTGATGGTCATCGCGATGCAAACACTCACGGGGAACTGTACGCGCTTGAACTGGAACGGGAAGTTATGAGGTATAAATACTGCCTCGACTTCGCCATAAACCGTAAGAATTTTTGCTTAAATGATGTGTCTGTGCAGCGAGATGACTTTACGACGGGTCTCATTACACCATTTTGGAGGAGATAGGTAAATCCGAAAATGCATAATCGGCACTCCGACTTTCAGCTTTATGGTATGCGCTTGAAGTCCACTTGCTGGCTGGGAGTTCAAAAATTCCACGGGATAATGTATGGCGTCATCTTGCATGACGACAGTGTTTATTGAGGTATAGATCACTGCATTTCCCTCAATTTCCGAGTGAATGTATTCGTTAATTGCCGCAGCCTGATCATTTTTAGACGTCAAAATGGCCCGCTCACACACTCAAGAAATTCTGCTGGTGCGGTAAATGACTGTTGTCCCCGTACACACAGCAAATGAATTCTTCTAAGCGCGGGCTTCCGACCGCCGAGCAATGCGTAGCTCTTTGTCCACCCATTCGATAGTCGACGACGGCGCGCACTATTCCCTGCGCCTCCAGCAGTCGGCAGCAACTGTAGGAGCCCAACAGGATCGAAGCCAAGGTTTCAACGTAGCAAACGGGAAGCGTTTGCCCGAAATCGCCACTGAACAAACTGTGACACCACCATAGACATCACCCATCAAATGTTCGTTCCCGCGGATGTCCTGCAGGGTTCTGTCCTCGGCCTCAACTGCCTTCCTATTGGCCATAATACGCTCATCCCATACGATCAAAGAGCAATCCTTAAGCACGTGTCCCTTATCGCTGTTACGTGACACACCACAAACAGGCGTTTTGACGCTTTCTAAATCGATGGAAATTTTAAGATGGCATGTGCTGTCTTGCCACTCGGAAGCAGTGTGGCAGCAATTCCCAACGACGACAGCAATAGCAATATTGCCTTGCCTCCTGACCTCTGCAAGTATGCTATGTTTTTCCTGTTACAACAGGAGCAACACAAGAAAAACATTTTGCCCTGGTTTTGCACAACGCTTTCAAGGACGGTGTTATAAATATAACCCTGCCCCATATATTGCCCTGTGCGATTTTGTATTTGTATATCCTGTCCACATTATGAGGTGTACAATAAACCTTATAGTAAAAAATAAATAATATACGATACCACGTTTAGGAAGAATTTGATTTTTATGAAATAAAATAGATGGCGCTATTTTAAAATTTTCTATATGCTACTACATTCAACTATGTTTCTCTGCCCAAGTTACTTAAATGTCGTAGTATTTATAGTGTAAAGCCAGATAATAGCATGGCTTACTCAAAAACAACATTTAAATATGCGTCGTTAGATTAAACACTGTCACAGAATGCGTAAGAACAATAAGTATTCACAACTCCTCCCCCGTAAGTGATAGCGTGATAATATGTAGCCTATATTTTGGCCCATCCTTTATTCAAGCAAAATTTGAAGATAATCCATGCAGTATGTATAAATATATATCCAAGTAAGTTTTTGAGTTTAGCCTGGACATACATACAGACAAATAGACAAAAATTCTAAAAACTATATTTTTGGCTTCGATATCGATTGTAGATCACTTCCCAAGTATTCTTTAAAAAAATATTTAATGAAGAGTTTTGACTTTCCTACGATTTTATTATAATTACCTATATGTATAGATTATTCGTAAAACTTTTTAGTTAAATCCCAAGAGGACACAAATTTCCGTACAACTGTTGTCGTTTAATTGTGTCTGTAATTACGGTAGTCGAAAGGTAAAAATAATATTTCTTTTGTACTAATTTGAGTCAGTAGATGTCGTTGTACGTATATAACATTGAAAGATTAGGTTGCGTTGCAAAATAAATCCGTTAGACCGTTGGAATAAGAATAAGACATTTCATATAAACATGGAGAACGCCGTTTCACCATTAAAGAGATAAACTATTTTTTTTAAATTATGTATTAAATATTAACCCACATTTTTACGTAAAACGAACCAACCACTACCTGAGATATTTCCCTAAAAATAAATAAGTAAGTAACATTTACCCTGTTTGGGCTTGTTTTTTTTTTTCATTTTTTATTCCCAGTTTTGCGTAAATTCAACCGCGCAGTAAGAGACTATGAAATCTTGAACACGACCTATGTCGTGAGATTTTGAGGGCTTTTTGAAACCTAAATTTGTCAAAACCAACTATACGACTTTTATGAAGAAAATGCGCACTACCATCTATGAATTTTAAGAATAACTAACTGCTAACCTTGCCAACATGGTCAAAAAATTATTAATTTCCAAAAAGTGTCAAAATGTAACTTGATTTGATTTTTGTGTAATCTCATAGATGGTGCTTTTTAAAATATGTCTTTATACTACTAATATTCATTAAACTATGTTTCTTTGCCTAAATTACGTAGTTTTGAAAAATGAATAATGGGAATCTTTATTATTTACCTAAATAAATTTACGTGCCAAGTTTCAAGTTAATTAACCCAAGCAATAAGATTCTCCCATACAAACTTTAACATCCCCTAAATCTTGCACTGGGGGTACTACTGAAAAAATAAATATTATTATGGCATCCTGGATAACTAATTTAGGGTAATGTTTATGCTAAGTTTTGAGTCGATCGGCCCACGGCAAAAATAGTTACACCCTTGCATCCATTGCACCATTTAAATTCTCCATTAAATTCTCGTAGGAACCTCCCACACATGAGGACTTGGCAAGTGAAGGAAAGGAAAGTGAGGACGCCGTGTTACTGCTCCAGCCACTCCACATAGAAAGGACTAACCGCCGTGATTATAGCTTGACATGTTGAGCTGTCATTGTTTGAATTACGAGTATACAGATTTTATAATCTTCGGCTAGTTTCATAATCATCAGCTTTTTTATCTTCCCACTACTGGGACACAGGCCTCCTCTCTAGGAGAGAGAATGGGCCATAATCCACCACGCGGGCGCAGTACGGATTGGTGGATGTCACATATCTTCGAATTTTCAGTTCTAGGACATGCCGGTTTCCTCACGATGTTTTCCTTCATCGTTTTGAGAGCAGTGGTGATGAAATAAATTACAAAAGTTTTACGCCTTTCTGGGTTTGAACCCACGACCTACTAATATAAAAACTCCGGCCGTTGCCATTTGGCCACCACTGCTCATCTACTTCGGGTTCGACTGGTTTAAAATTATAACATTTTTCGCAATGACTGAGCGCATTTTTATTGCACTATTTAATAATGTGTACGTATTATTTATTATATTTAATGTATATTTTTCAGTTATGTCGAAGGTCTATGTTTCATAACAGTTGTATGAATCGTCGGTAAAATATTGTATCGATGAAATTTTTAAAAGTGAATCTTTCTCTCGGCGAATCGTTCGCCGTTGCAACGAAACGACAAGTGTAACGTTCTGTTGGTGAGACTTTAACCTCTGGATGCTTTTCTAGTCTCTTCAGAGTTTAAACGGCGAAGCGAATGTCGGAGAAATGTTTCAGAATCTGGGAGATATAATGCATAAAAATAATAATGTTATGAGAAATAAATGTAATATAGAAAAAAAATTACTAATTTATTCAAATTCAAATTCATTTATTGCTTATGACAGGTGTATGATTAGTTCTTATAATTATTTGTTATAGCTCACTGTTACATACCGATGAGGTGTACAATATTTATAATAATATGTCAAAAATCAATATGAAATACATTGCTTGTCATAATTACACTAGTTACGATATGTTAATTAATAAAATACATTACAATTACGCTGGTTACATAATAATTTAAATGTCAATTTCGATAAATATTAAATATTATTATTAGTTACAATATTATTTATAATTATGTCAATTTCAATCCAAATATAATACATTACTGTTTACTGTTTACCTAAATCCAGTCAAATTATTTGGAATAAATCAGTCACAATAATAACGTTTCAATTTCATCAGTCAATTTTATTATAAAATGTAATTTTAAACAATAAAATTGAAAGAGCATACTATTCAATTGTTGAATTTCTGAATGACCGAGATATTGATTAGATATATTCAGAAATTCATCAATTGAATAGTATGCTTTACTTAAAAAAAACGCTTTAAGCCTGGACTTGAAAACATTTAAGGACAGGATATTTTTAATACAAGTTGGGAGTTTGTTATAAATTTTTATTCCTCACCCAAAAACACTTGATTTATTTATTTAAAGCCTCTTAGTTTAGTTTTGTGTCTCGCACTTCTCATATCGCTTTTGACCATCATTGCTAAAAGTAAAAATAGCAGATAAAATAGCGTGCTATAAAAATATATTCAATAGTCGATAGCATGTTCATAGCTTATAGTAGATTTGAACATCACTAGTTGTGACGAGAGGTGACCGAGTTAGAGGTGAGAGTGGCGGTACGAAGGTTGAGTGCCAAAAATACCGCCCCAGGACCCGATGGCTTGCCTGGAAAAGCTTGGGTCCTGGCCGTAGAGGCTCTACGGCCAGGACCCAAGCAACTAGTGATGTTCAAATCTACTATAAGCTATGAACATGCTATCGACTATTGAATATATTTTTATAGCACGCTATTTTATCTGCTATTTTTATAGCATGCTATAACAAAACTTAGCCTTCATCTAAACTTAGTGATCGTCAAATATACTACAAGCTATTTACGTGCTATAGACTATTGAATATATTTTTATAGAATGTATTTTATATGCTGTATTTATAGTACGATGTTATCATTTTATTCGGCGACGCGCTAAACGGGCGCAACAAATGTTTAACTTGCAACGTATTGTTGCCAGTATTAAAAAATTTGAAAATCTTGACATTAGCTTCAATATATACCTATACTCGAAGCAGCAATGATGGTCAAAAGCGATATGAGAAGTGCGAGACACAAAACTAAACTAAGAGCCCTCTTAGTCGAGGCCCTAGGGCCTCGACTAAGAGGGCTCTTCAGCGCATGCTACGAGAGGGGCCAGTTCCCACTTCGCTGGAAGATGGGAAAACTGGTTCTCATTGCAAAGCCAGAACGCCCAGCGGACTCGCGGATTTTCTGAATAGTAAGAAATTTTAATTTGCAAATACATTATCACGTGTATAATCGAGTCGCTTTTGGAGGACGCGATCAGGGCACCGAACTATGGGACCAACCGGTATCATCTATCTCAAGAATCTATAACTCTGTTGTTTTGTGGTTTTTATTTTGAAAATAAAGTTAAAACTAAATTATTATTATTAAAATAAACAGTCATATGATAAAAAAATAGTGCTTATCCTTCTCGTGATGAATAGAATAATAGTAATTATTTATTTTCTTTGGAACAACATAGGAAACATTTTTGTAAGTACACACCTTAGATACTTAAACTTTTAAACTAGGATTAGCAATAATATAAGAATAACATTTCAGTGAGTCATGTACCTACGACAATTTCATACGGACAATGATTCCGCATGAAATGTCTCAGCACAGGCGCACCCAGGTCTTCAGCCACTACTTCCAGGACGCTGTTGCTACTCCCTCGAATTCTCCTCACAAGCGATGCCACCTTTTTCCTGATGACAGCATGGGGGCCATCTGTATTTGACTGGGCAAACATCCCCGAGGCACTACAGAAACGAGGGAGTTTCAACATCATCCTGAAATCATTACTATATTGGACGCGCAAGGCGCTTAGTGTCCCCCGTGAGCGGTTGAACCACAGACTTCCCGTGTACAGGCCTTGACAATACGCCTTAAATAAGGTTATTTTGACCTGATCGGTACAACGAGAAAATCTGCGCGCCAACATGTTCCCACGGACCGCCAACGCTCTGCGTTCCCTCTCCACGTCTTCATCGACTTTAAGGTCATCCACAAGTATATGGCCCAGATATTTAAACCTATTCACCTGCTTTATAGTGGCGCCGTTTAGCGAAATTGAAGGGTTTCAGGGCGGCGGCCTTGAATACCATGAACTCGATTTTAATTATATTATAAATAAGACCATGTCATACGGCGTATTTTTCGCAAACCTTTAGCATCTCCCTGATTGACTTCGCAGTCGGGCCCAGGAACACCATGTCATCTGCGTAGCCGATGTTGTTCACACAAACCCCCGGCAGTCAACACGCGTGTCGCTAAGCTCGACTATAAGGTCATTTACATACAAGTTAAACAGTTTTGGAGTAGACAACCCCCCCTGTCTTACTCCGCACTCCAGCCTGTATGACTTTGAGAAGCATTTGACGAGCTAACACAATTTGTCTGATTTGCGTACCAATACTGAAATATTTTATCCTATCCTATCCTCCATCTTTCTCCAAAGCACTTCATACGAAACGAGATCGAAGGCTTTGGAGAGATCCAAAAAACAGGCGAAGACGAAAGTCTATAATCAGTGCGTGTTGCCAGTGATGCCGTATGGCTCTGAAACGTGGTCGCTTACAATGGGCCTTATAAAAAGACTCAAGGTCACTCAAAGGGCAATGGAAAGGGCTATGCTCGGAGTATCCTTGCGTGATAGAATCAGAAATGAGGATATCCGCAAGAGAACCAAGGTTGCCGACATAGCGAAAAGAAACGCCAAACTTAAGTGGCAATGGGCAGGGCACATTGCACGCAGAACGGATGGCCGCTGGGGCCGAAAGGTTCTGGAGTGGCGACCGCGTACCGGAAGACGTAGCGTTGGAAGGCCTCCCACAAGGTGGACCGATGACCTGGTCAGGGTTGCTGGAAGCCGATGGATGCAAGACGCACAGGACCGGTCTTTGTGGCGGCGCTTGGGGGAGGCCTATGTACAGCAGTGGACGTCTTTCGGCTGAAATGATGATGATTAAAAAACAGGCGTAAACCGGGGTCTTCCGTTCAGTATAGTATTGGATAGTATGCTTGAGAACTACGCTTTCAGTTGATAGTCCAGGTCTAAACCCGAACTGTGCGTCTTGTATATTTATGTAATTATCCAGACAGGACTCCAGCACACTATCCAACAACTTTGATACAGTTGTCGCGAGAGATATCGGCGATAGTTTCCCTTGTCCGAGATAAGATAAGATATTTTTATTTGCCAAAAACATGTGTATAAAAAAAACATGTGCATACAAGAATTAATAAAAAAAGACGTGCATGCAAGATGTCAAAAAAGAAACAGTCCAAACATGTTTGTCACATTCAATGACGTGCAAATATTATGTAAATAAACAACATGAAAAACATTCCATGTTAACTCATTATGGTTACAAAATAATTATAGGTCTAGTGAAACAATATAATAAAAATAATTATTTTTTTACAATGTCCAGTAATATTATTAAATTAATAGAATTTAAAATTATTACGTCACAGTTATTTATAGTAATGCGTACAGTACACAAAAATAAAATTAAAAAGTTTTAAGTTGGGATACCAATTCTTTTTTCTTCTAGAAACTCCGAAAGTGTACCTATAGTAGGCTCTACTTACAAGATTTTTTTAAAATGTTTTTTAAAACTCTTAATATTTAACATTTTAATTGTTTCTGGTATGTGGTCATAAATTATGTGAGATGTCTCCTGTCCTGTTCTTCTCTAAAATACTACTACTACAACTACTTCTCTGGTAAGTATGAGTGACTAATACACATATTAAAGAACATAGACAGGATCCTCGGCTCGTGAACACCAGCATATTTAAAATGCTCAATACTGAGCCCATCGAGGCCAGGCGATTTACCTCTGGGGCCCTTCAGGGTCGAAGCCTCCTGGAGCCTAGAGGGTGGTGCAAACTGTTACCTCGACTCCAGGAATAAGGCAAGGAACGTACGAAGTAGGTTTTTTATAATGTCCGACCGAACTTTCGGTTTCGGTTTCGGCCGAGTTTCGGCCAAAAATCAAGTTTCGGCTGCAGTTTCGTTTTCGGCCAAAATCGGCCGAAACTTTTGCCGAAACCGAAACTTATCTCGCAAAGTCACGCACGTTCGCCTAACTTCGTTTTCCGCGGCAAAGCTGTGTCGTAAAATAAAAATGTTATTAAGATTTTTTAATATTGTCTATACTTACTAATATTATAAAGCTGAAGAGTTTGTTTGTTTGTTTGTTTGAACGCGCTAATCTCAGGAACTACTGGTTCGAATTGAAAAATTCTTTTTGTGTTGAATAGATCATTTATCGAGGAAGGTTTTAGGCTATATAACATCACGCTGCGACTGATAGGAGCGAAGAAATATTGAAAAATGTGGAAAAAACGGGGAATAATATTCATCTTTGAGGGCTTCCGTTGCGTGCGCTGCGAAAACGGTTCAAGATACCAAAAAAATATGTATGAAAGAATTATTCCTCTTAAAATGGTCTAAAAAAATGTCCGCGACAGTATATGTCTATCTTTTAAGATTAACTCACTAGAACCGTTTTTATGGGAATCAAATTTGGCCAAAATTAATGCATTATTACCAATTATTTGTTAGAGTTGTATCAACATAGTATTATTAAACTTTATCCAAATAAATGACTGTGTTGTTGATTAGGAGTATGTAATTGTGAACAAAATTGTCTTTGACATCACTTATTTTCAATGAACATCTTAGAAGATATTACAATTTTAAAATAACTCCGATATAAAATTCACACGCGCTGCATGATGTGCAAAATATGACGCTGCGCCTGGCCGGCGGGCGAGGAGAGGGGTTGCTTGCGGGCGGCGCGGGGTGGTTTTTTATGGTAGGTAAAAATCATCCAATGACGAATCCCGCTCTTGGGCGGAGCGGGAAACAGTGCCAGACTCTTACTGACTAAACAACCTACCCCGTTTCTCTCTTGCCTTATTCCCTGAGCCCCGGTATAACGCTTTCGCACCAACCCTCGGCTGCAGAAGGCTTCGACCCTGAAGGGCCCCACAGTTTGCTGACAACACCTTGAGGCGCGCGGTAGCAGTGCACGCCGTCGACGACTGGGTCTCGGTCTGGACTGTTACCAGACAACCGGACGGCGAGCTACCCATTGCTCACCGTCCGCAAGCCAGCATCTACGGTGGCCGGATATCGGCGGGATCGCGGCGGCGATGGCTACGGCGAGGGCACTGTTGCTCTTGCCTTATGCGGTCGGCCTCCTCCTTTACGAGCATTACTGCTTCGCAGAAGGAGGAGACCGCTTGCCATTCTTATTTGCTGCTGACCATGACCTGAACCAAGGCCCGGCGCGAGAGGTCGCCGCCGCCGATCACCCCCACGGACACGGCGATGCTCCTCTCAAACGGGGCACACCTCCACCGTGTGCTCCACCGTGTCCTTCGGCCCGGCCACATAGTGGCGACACCCGGGCGTCTCTTCCGCACGAATCCGGCGCAGGAATCTCCTGAACTTTCCATGTCCGGTGAGAAACTGCGTCATGCGGAAGGTGAGGATGCCGTGATGTCTATCCAACCACGCCTCAAAGAGGGGACTTACCGCCGAGATTATGGCGTGTCCAAGGGGGTGTGTAGCTCTATAAAGTACTTTTAGACAATTATGTTCTTTTAAAAACTAAAGTGTCTAAAATAATAACGGAAATTTACACGGGCAAAGTCGTGAGTAACAGGTATCTACACTAATATAATAAAGAGGTAAAGTTTGTTTTTTTGTTTTTTTGTTTTTTTGTTTGTAGGGGGTAATCTCTGGAACTACTGGTCCGATTGGAAAAATTTAAGCAACAATAGAAAGCTGCTTTACTCCTGAGTGACATAGGCTATATTTTATGTACGCGGGCGAAGCTGCGGGCGAAAGCTAGTAATTTATAAAGCTGAGGAGGTTGTTTGCAAAAATAAATATGATGCCCAAAATAACTATTCCACGCGGACGAAGTCGCGGGCACAGCTAGTCTACATCTACACTAATATAATAAAGAGGTAAAGTTTGTTTTTTTATTTTTTTGTTTTTTTGTTTGTAGGGGGTAATCTCTGGAACTACTGGTCCGATTGGAAAAAATTAAGCAACAATAGAAAGCTGCTTTACTCCTGAGTGACATAGGCTATATTTTATGTACGCGGGCGAAGCCGCTGACAAAAGCTAGTATTAAATAAATGATTACAATACAACAAACTGAATTAATATACTGTGTTTTCACTTCATGCCCTAATTAATGCAAAATAATTGTAAAAAACACCAAATTTTAGTATTTTAAGAAATTTTATACTTGACCATGTGAGTTTCGGTTTCGGCCGAAACTGAAGCCACGGCCGAACATTCGGTTTCGGTTTCGGTTTCGGCCGGAAAACCAGTTTCGGTCGGACACTAGTTTTTTAGTCAGTAAGAGTCTGACACTGGTCTCCCGCTCCGCCCAAGAGCGGGTTTCGTCATTGGATGATTTTCACCTACCTAAAAAAAAAAACCTCTACGCATACCTTTTATCACTTACTTCAGTTGCTTTGTTATTGTTCGCACAACTATTGTCTTTCTATTATTTGATTACGGTTTTCCAGAATTTCTTTTAATTTTTACTTTTAATTAATTTTGCTAACGTTACTCAGCTTACGAGTCACAGACACTATTTTAATAATGCGAATCATTTTCGTGTGTAATGTTTAATAATTTGAGAAATTTATTAATTTGTCTTTATTTTTAATCCCCACTGTTTTTTACGTAAGTAAAAATTACATTTGCGGATTAAAAACTCATTATTAAAACTGATAATAATAAGTAGGTTTATTTATTTTTATGAAAAATCCGTAAAATCCGGATTGGACCAAAAATCCGTATTTAAACTGGATGGATTTGCGTTCTCTAATTTTTACCCACCTAAACCTATTTTAATTATTTTCATTACGAAGTTGGTTTAATAAAATTAGGAACAAGTAATTTTTTAATATTTCACACATAAATCACTTTTAGACAGCAAAAAGCTACTAGAAATAAAACTATCGTGCGTGTTTGAGCGGAGACGGTGCGCAGGTATCGGGGGCGGTCTAAGTGCAGGAGCCAATGCGCTGAATATGTTATGACATTTTTGTTTTTTTTTTATGGTAGGTAAAAATCATCGAATGACGAATCCCACTCTTGGGCGGAGCGGGAAACAGTCTCAGACTCTTACTAACTAAAGAACCTACCCCGTACCTTCCTTGCTTTATTCCCAGAGCCCCGGTGTAACGCTTTCGCATCAACCCTCAGCTCCGGGAGGCTTCGACCCTGCAGGGTCCCTACGGTTTGCTGACAACTCCTTGAGGCGCGCGGGAACGGAGCGCGCCGTCGACGACTTGGGCTCGGTCTGGACTGCTACCAGACGACCGGACGGCGAGCTACCCATTGCTCACCGTCCGCAAGCCAGTGTCTACGGTGGCCGGATATCGGCAGGATCGCGGCAGCGACGGCTACGGCGAGTGCGCCGTTGCCTTTGCCTTATGCGGTCAGCCTCCTCCTTTACGAGCATTACTGCCTCGCAGAAGGAGGCGACTGCCTGCCACTCCTCCTCGCTGCGGAACATGGCCTGAACCAAGGCCCGGCGCGAGAGGTCGCCGCCGTCGATCACCCCCACGAGGGCACGGCGTTCCTCTTCCCAAGCGGGGCACACTTCTACCGTGTGTTCCACCGTGTCGTTATGACATGATTTTTCAACATTTGCCGTGCCTTTAATGTAAAACCTAAGGTTTACCAAGCGATTGGTAGAAAAGTTCGAATCGCAAACTTTTATGGATATTTACCATTAGTGATTGGTAAATCTTAGGTTTTACTGGAAAATCTTAAAATTTACCGTAGTTTGTACTTTTCAGTAACATAATATATATTATTGTATATAACTCTTTCAAAAACTTTTGCGATAACATGTATTAAGGCTATGGGTCTATAAAATTTCATCTGTTCTCTATCTTCCTTTTTAAACAATGGATTTATCAAAGTTATTTTTAGGTTTGAGGGAAATATTCCCTGTTATAGGCACTTTACCATGGAGCTAAGTACTGGAGCTATAAGATGACACACGTTTAATCATTATTTAACATATAAATTATGTTTTTAAACATTTCATTTAAAAAAAACATTTAAAAATATAAAAAATAGAATCCCACCGGTATCGGGAACTGGGTCCAAGCTACCGGCGGTCAGGGCTCCGTAGAAAGGAACCTCCTGACAATACGAGCCGTGTCCAGGAGTACTACTTTCTGAATCAAACCCTTGATCCAGCCGCCTAACGAGAGCCTCCTAACGTGTTGGTCGAGGCTCTTGGCTATTAAGCCATTGGCTGATACGACTATCGGTACAATGATTGTCGAAACCACATTCCATATGTCGACAACCTCGCGAGTCAAGTCTTTAGTCTTTGTTGTACATATACGTATATGTCGTAAACAGCTCAACAATCAACCCGCCCGGGTAGCCCGCAGCGGACACTCTCAGCCAGGCCGTCGCAGAGTCAAGACGTTCTGAAACTGTCCGTTTTGTTGTAATTTCTAAAGTGATAACAGTGCACTGTACCGAAATGTATTGAGAAGTAAGCTGATCAACTCCTAGCCGTTGTTATTCATTGCACGATACCCACATACGCCCACATGATATATGAAAACCATCCTGGACACGAGCCGACATATACATAAACACGAACTTACTTACAACTCAGGCGTCGAAGTACTCCTTCACATCGCTGTCATCTGGAAACGTGCCCAGAAGACTGGCAGCATTGCCACGGTAAATGGCAATGCTAATTTTACATAATTATTTTAGTACAATAAAAACCATTATAAATAAAATAGCTAGTCAATACAACTAATAATTTTGAATTGTATTGTTGCATGGAATGAAAGGCTTTTATATTTTATATTTCAACTTGATTGCAGCAGCACTACCCATGTAATATGATCAGATTACCTTGGACATTGCCTCCTGTCTAGACTAAGCTGGCCTCGTATCGATTTATAATCAGTACGGGAATATCCTGAGACCTTTCTTCCTCCTTGTTCTTTTTGTTCGTCGCGTCGGACGTGACCAAGTCGCCCATCTTCCTGTGCGTGTTTGGGTAGTCGTCGTTGACCTGGGTGTCCTGGGCCATAAAGTCACGGTTGGTATATCCAACGTTTGCACCACAACAAGCCTGCACTCCTCAATATTTTTACATCTACCATTAAGAATTTCATAGGAGTCAACCTGATCAAATTGTGCATTACCTACGACTTTGTGTTGTTTACTCATGCTGGAGTATCTACCTGCAGTGATTGACATATGCTTGACTTTACCAACCCAACCCTTTATTTTTAATAAGACTCTATCACCGCTATAGTATTTATGATGAGCGGAGGGTGGCCACCAAGGGGGAGATTCGGTTGTAGTTGTCGTCGTAGTCGTCGTTGTTGAAGTTGTTGTCGTCCTTGTTGTTGTCGTAGTTGTAGTAGTAGTCGTAGTTGATGTAGTCGTAGTAGTTGTCGTAGTTGTCGTAGTGGTCGTAGTTGACGTAGTGGTTGTAGTTGTCGTAGTTGTCGTAGTTGAAGTAGTGGTCGTAGTCGTCGTAGTTGTCGTTGTTGTCGTAGTAGTAGTCGTAGTTGTCGTAGTTGTAGTAGTTGTCGTAGTAGTCGTAGTTGTAGTAGTTGTAGTAGTTGTGGTAGTTGTCGTGGTTGTAGAAGTTGTAGTAGTTGTCGTAGTGGTCGTAGTTGTTGTAGTGGTTGTAGTAGTCGTAGTAGTCGTAGTAGTCGTAGTAGTCGTAGTAGTCGTAGTAGTCGTAGTAGTTGTAGTAGTCGTAGTAGTCGTAGTAGTCGTAGTAGTCGTAGTAGTCGTAGTAGTCGTAGTAGTTGTAGTAGTCGTAGTTGTAGTAGTGGTAGTAGTTGTAGTAGTTGTCGTAGTAGTAGTAGTTGTAG
This sequence comes from Mythimna loreyi, assembly GCA_029852875.1. Lineage (NCBI taxonomy): Eukaryota > Metazoa > Arthropoda > Insecta > Lepidoptera > Noctuidae > Mythimna > Mythimna loreyi. The sequence continues at coordinate 112,213 of JARGEH010000060.1, forward strand.
TAGTTGTCGTAGTTGTTGTAGTTGTCGTAGTTGTAGTAGTTGTCGTAGTTGTAGTAGTTGTCGTAGTTGTAGTAGTTGTCGTAGTTGTAGTAGTTGTCGTAGTTGTAGTAGTTGTCGTAGTTGTAGTAGTTGTCGTAGTTGTAGTAGTTGTCGTAGTTGTAGTAGTTGTCGTAGTTGTAGTAGTTGTCGTAGTTGTAGTAGTTGTCGTAGTTGTAGTCGTTGTTGTCGTTGTCGTAGTAGTCGTAGTTGTTGTAGTAGTCGTAGTAGTCGTAGTAGTTGTCGTAGTTGTAGTAGTTGTCGTAGTTGTAGTAGTTGTCGTAGTTGTAGTAGTTGTCGTAGTTGTAGTAGTAGTCGTAGTTGTTGTAGTAGTCGTAGTAGTCGTAGTAGTTGTAGTAGTTGTAGTAGTTGTCGTAGTTGTAGTAGTTGTAGTAGTAGTCGTAGTTGTCGTAGTAGTCGTAGTAGTTGTAGTAGTTGTCGTAGTTGTAGTAGTTGTAGTAGTAGTTGTAGTAGTTGTCGTTGTTGTTGTCGTCGTTGTTACCGTAGTTGTCGTCGTCGTTGTATATTTTATTTTGGGTGGAAATTCCGACCCCCAGGGTGTCCCTTTGGGAGGCTCTTTAATTATACGTCCATCACCTAATTTAAGTACGTATTTTCCCCCCCTAACTTTCTGAAATTTCATTCCAATATCGCAGTTAAAGTAATCATTAGTATATAACACACATACAGGTTTTTCACAATCAACATCTGGATTTTCCATATAATCACACGGGTTTCGAAGTTCAGCCCTTCGAGCATCCATATGGTTTAGCTTAATAAACCTCCTCTTCGCATCCAACGGAGCGCCGGCGCTCGCACCTACTGTCAAACGCGCCATTTCACTTTCTTCACAAATAAATTCATGTTGCCCGCTCCTGGGTGATGGATTTGTCTTATTAACCATTATGTCATAGGCAACACCATCGTCCGTGTAACATACGTAAGTACCGTTCAAACTGAATGAACAATTAATATGATAGAAGTTCTTAAATTTAATGGTCTTTTTAAAGAACAATACTTTATCACTGTGGCTCAAGTTATTAAATCTTATGAATTCACATGTCTGGTTTTTAGTATAGCAAGACTTCAAGAGAAGAGTTGAGTCAGTAAAATCAGTGATCGAGGCATATTGAATAGGTAAGCATTCTTCTATATTTGTGCAGTTATAAAACATGGTTTCGTTCTCGGGTTCATAACTTTCGCGATTTTTGTTGGTCCTGTTGAATCGTGCCATCATTATGTAACTGTTGGAGTCCTGGGCCTGAAAAATACATGAATTCCTCACATATGAATTATACTTTTTACAGTTCAATAGAAAAACAATAATTTTAAATAGTATTCCACCGGTATCTGTAACAGCGTCCGAGCTACCGACTGTCAGGGTTCCAGAGATAGAAACCTCTTAACAATACGAGCCGTGTTCAGGAATACCGCTTTCAGAATCTTTGTTCCAATCACCTAGCGCGATCCTCCTAAGTTGTTGGTCGAGAATAGTGATGTTCAAATCTGCTATAAGCTATGAACATGCTTTCGACTATTGCGCACGCTATTTTATCTGCAATTTTTATAGCATGCTATAACAAATCTCAGCCGTCATGTGAACTTAGTGATGGTCAAATCTGCTATAATCTATGTACGTGCTATAGACTATTGAATATATTTTTATGGAATGTATTTTATATGCTATTTTTATAGCATGATGTTATCATTTTATACGGCACGCTCAGCGACATTTTGGGCGGAATTAAAAAAAAACAGTGTATGCTAAAATGTGTTTTTGTTTTAAATGAGTTTTCAAATTAGTTATCGATGATTTAAATGATAATTCTCGGCGACAATGATTACATACTGCTGTTTTGTTGCCTTCAGAGGACTTCCCAATAAAGTTCCAGATAGGTAAATCACTACCGCGAGGCATTTTTATTTCACTATTAGTTAATAAAACACACTTAGTCTTATTATCCACACAGCGTTTAACAAATTAGTGTCACACATTCGCAATGACTACTTAACCTACGACTTTCACAGTTCTTAAACGCTAACACACAATATTTATACTTTACGATTGCACGACAATCTAAGAATATTTACAGAGATTATTTTACAGAATTTAATTACAAAAACACACCAAAGTTTTTAAAAAGTATTAAAAAATATCGCGATTCGAAAGAAGACCGAGCGCGTATTTTATGTTGACAAACATGAGACAACACCGTCCGAATTAAGTAGACACCTCGTTGAACAAGATTCGTATTGCACTTTGTGCCTACTTAACCCGACTTACGCGACACGAGCCGATTGCAGCCGAGTTCACCCGAGTCTCTACAGACGGAGACGGTGCTCTCGCGCTATGTTGCTATCTCGTTTTGGCCCCGCTGTGACCGGTGGTTAGTTGAGGGAGACGTTATAAAATAATTTTCTATACACGGCGCTATCATGCTATGTTGCTATAACGTTTTGCCGCGCTATTGATGTTTTATTGAGTGAGACGCTATATTATAGCACGTAAACAGATTGGAAATAGCAGATGCTAAATGTAATGTTCAAAGAGCATGCTATATTTTGGCGCTATAAGCTATATTAACCATCACTAGTCGAGAAGCTTAGACACTAACACCCGTATTCACAAACGTTACTATGCGGTCTCACAGTGCTCGCGAGCGCACAGGGCCCCTAAAACTAATTCATAAACAATACTTGAGTGACGTCTAGCACTATGCGTCCTTTAAAATGAACGCACAGCTAAGGCAGCCTGCGGGCTGTTTTAAGCAACGCATAGCTATTGTCAGTCTCTGTGGACAATAGACAACATGAAAAAAAGTTTCGAGAAAAAAAATTGGGTTCGATTTTATTGTTTGTGATTATATAGCGTCCTTTTACAATAGATTATAATAGTGTTCCTAAACCCTTTTGATTATTTTTTATTCTTTTATTTTTTCTTTTGATTATTCGGATGAATTTGTTAACTTTTCTAATATTTTATAGATGATTACTGGAGATCTTTTAAATGTGAGACAACCAACAGTATCAATAATTGTGAAAAGGGTCTCTTATTTAAAAAACAAAATTGTTCTTGAACACCTGTCACCTTTATGTTTTGAGGTTATTTTATGACAAATTAAATTAACGTCAAGCAGCGACGTGAACTACGCAACACAAACGAACCAATCACAGAGCTGTATTCAACGCTGTGCGTTTCCTTGCCAAGGGTCGTTTGAGTAATGTTTATGAATTGAAAGGCTTGCCAGATGCAACGCCGTGAGAAATGCCTTACTTCGCATAGCGTTGCTACTTCACTGAGGAAAGTATTGTTTATGAATACGGGTGTAAGGCCTGAACTATACCTAACTCAACTATCGGCACAATGACCGCTGAGTCTGGGGGATGAACTGCTCGCGTCCGTAGGAATTACTTAGTTCTACCACCCTACTCGTGTCCCCTGGGTAGTGTTAAACGAGCAGCAAATACGGTGGTAGGCCATAGCATCGGCTGCCGGCTTTAAAGTTACCACCCACCAGACAAAGCCATGCCGCCAAGTGATCCGTCGTGTTCCAGCGTGATGTCTGGTGAAGCCGTACGGTGGAAGTCGGGTCTGAGCAGTTGTGTTGCGATGTTTGCCGGGTATGATACACCAGCTGCTGTCGCGTCGGACGTTTGATCGTAGAGGATAGCGGTATCCGAAGCACGGTGCTCCGCTGCCTAACCGTAGACAGTTGAGGGCCCAAGAAGTGTGCCAGCCACACATGAAAGGCTGCCCGCCAACTGCAAAAAATCCCAAGGTGGCCCCAGCGTGCCGGTTGGCGACCGGGTGAGAAGACCTGATGGCGATCCTTGGGGGGGTTCGGGAGTCCCCTCAGTCTCCAGATCAACCCTCCACAGGCGCGGCAGCACTGGTTGTGTTATTGGATTTTATTGCATCCCCTATCGAGTGCCCTAAGGGCCAGGACACATAAACACGATACGACGTCGCGTCGTGGGAATCTACGACGAGCATCGTAAAAAACTTCGTCGCGACATCGTAACGTGCCACCACATGAATTATCGCAATTAATTTCCAGAAATGGACCGCACTAGACGCGTCCTGCTCCTGCTGTTGTTAAGAAGACGGATAAAGAAAAGAAAGAAACTCAGAAGATAATGGATGCACCCATTTCTTTTAATCATGAATAACGGGAGACGTGTATCATGGCACTCTACGATGTCGCGACGTAGTTTTTTACTATGCTCGTTGTAGATTCCCAGGACGCGATGTCGCATCGTGAAACGACGCCACATCGTGGTACAACGTCATATCGTGTTCATATGTCCCGGCCCTAAATTGTCGCAGTTAATTTCGAGAAATGGACCGCACTACATGCGTCCTGCTCCTGTTGTTGTTTAGCCACCAATGAGGCTCTGGTTCTGCACCCTCATGCGCAGTTGGTAGTTCTGGGGGATTTTAATCGGTGGGCCTTTCCCAGCTGGTTAGGCTAGCAACTAGGGTGCCTGGTGTAGTTGGTCATACTCCCAACTGCCTGGACCTTCTGTTGACTACCGATACGGACAGATGTATTGTAACAGTTTCTTCACCCCTACGAACTTCTGATTATTGTCTGGTGAAGTCTGTATCGTCCATCTCCCTACCTGACTGCGACTCACGCGGTGAACGGCGAATGTAGCGTTACAAGTCAGCAGATTGGTATGAGATGCAGCACTTTTTCGCATCTTATCCTTGGCAGCAGGTCTGCTTCTCTTCTGAAAATCCGTCGAGCTGTGTGAATGCTGTATCCGATGTGATACGTTAAACTACGGAGTTCTTCATCCCATATACCGACGTACCCATCGGCGGCTCGGCTCACCCATGGTTCAACGCCAATTGCGTTCACGCTGAACAGCGTAAGCATTCAGCTTTTCTCGCCTGAGTTGACGCTTGTAACTCTAAAGCTCCGGATCTGAGCTCAAAGAAGAGAGCCTTAAACCATGCTGCCAAGACCTACAAAAAGGCACTGAGGAAGGCTCACTTCGACCGTATTGGCACAAAGCTCTCTGCACAACCGTCCGGTAGCAAAGCATTCTGGTCCCTTGCCAAGTCAGTAGAAGCGTACTTCTGTCGGTCCACACTGCCTCCGCTGGTTAAACCTGATGGTACACTGGCTCATACCGCGAGAGAGAAAGCATGTGTCTTTGCAACTCTCTTCGCCCATAATTCTCGTCTTGACACTTGCGGTGCTACTCCACCGACTCTGCCTATCTGCGACACCTCGATGCTCGAGGTTTGCTTAAAGAACAAAGAAGTTCTAAGAGCACTGTGTCGTCTAGACATGAATAAAGCTAGTGGGCCGGATGGTATACCAGCGATAGTTCTCAAGATTTGTGCGCCTGAGTTGTCTCCTGTATTGACACGCTTGTATCGCCTCTCATTTAGGACTGGTATAGTGCCGAAGTCCTGGAAGCTTGCCAACGTGCAACCCGTGCCCAAAAAGGGTAGTCGTGTTGATCTTGCCAACTATCGGCCGATTTTAATAAACTCCATACTCTACATGTATGATTATGGAGCCTGTGTTGAATTTGGGCCATATGGCATATCGATGAAGGTAATGATCTACTCAGTGACCGACAGCTGACCGACAGATTTCGCCGCAATCGGTCTAATGGGGACCTACCAGTTTATGCCACTCATTTGTGAGGCGAGGCCCTCGAGAAAAATGGGGAAGCTATTGCCGTTTCCTTAGACGTCTCGAAGGCCTTCGACAGGGTATGGCACGATGGCCTTTTGTCTAAGCATCCAGCGTACGGCATTTCTCCTGATCTGATTATCTGGATAAAAGACTTTGAGTGAACGATCACTCCGAGTTGTTGTCGATAGATGCTTATCAGAGCCTATAACGACTAATGCCGGGGTTCCTCAAGGGTCTGTTCTCTCTGCAATTCTATTCCTGCTGCACATTAATGATCTGCTTGGTATTTTTGGGTATGCAGATGATAGGACAGTTGTAGAGAGATACCTGCTAAGTGCTCAGGCTAGTAAGGAGCTAATCCCGTCTGAAAGAGATGCAATGGTAGAGCGTACGAATGTCTTACTTCAGTCAGTGTCCAAGTGGGGCGAAGCTAATCTGGTGAGTTTCAATGCCGTCAAAACACAAGCGTGTCTATTCACCGCCAAAAGGAGCCCGTTCACCTTGGCACCTGCTTTGAGGGATGTATCCCTGGAGTGCACCGATCGCCTTTAGCTCCTGGGAATTGACATTTCCTTAGATCTCAACTTTAGGCGGTTCATTGAGTCCAAAGCCAAGGTAGCGGCTAGGAAACTCGGCGTTCTTGCAAAAGTTCGACGGTACTTCACACCGAGACAGCTTCTAATGTTGTACAATGGACAGGTCCGACCATGTGTAGAATACTGCAGCCACATATGGGCTGGGGCTTCAAAATGCCACCTAGTGGCTTTGTATGCAGTGGAAAGGCGAGCAAAGAGGCTGATTGGTGATTCAGATTTGGTGGGGTCCAATCTTCATACCTCGAGCACAGGCGTAAAGTAGCCGGTCTTTCGGTTTTCTGCAGGACGCATTTTGGAGAACGTGCTCGGAAATTGCAAGATTTGATTCCGCCATTTTAATTTTACCATCGGACGACAAATATCCACCCTTACGTTGTTGACACACATGTCGACAAGTTCACGTGCCAAATCATTATACTTGATTTGTTTATCTTTGTCGGCTTTCGCGAGGTTCTCGTCATGCGGAAGGGCTGTGTCAACAATCGTCGCATGCCTCGCGGTCCGGTTCATAACCGCTACATCAGGCTTGTTGGTTACAATAGTCGCGTCAGTGACGATGGCCCGAACCCAGTACAAAGTGTAAACCACGAAGCACACTGCAACAACTAGCTCGGGCGACTACCTGTAGTACTTAACTTCCGATTTCACACGAGCGTATTTTTAAGCAAACTGCTAATGGATAAATCTGGCTACAAGGTTGTCCCTATGGAGGGACTCGCCGTCAGTTAGACGAGGACAACCAGAGATAATGTAACAAATAGATTCTCATGAACGGTGAGATGGCCGACAGATGTCAACCGTGCTATCCTTCACAATAAATCTCTGCTAGTTTTTGTCATGGTAACATCGTCCATAACTGCACTCACAAAACCCTCGGTTTTCCCGAAGAGATTGCCGAAACGCAGGCTATCATGTAAGGCCCGGAACTACTCTTTGCTCGCGGTGGCATGAAATCGAGCATAAGCTGCTGTCGCTGCGCTTGCTTATTTTCTTTTTTTGGTTACGTGTTGTTTGTAATTCAGTTATAATAACATTTTTTTAAGTATATCGTGTACTGAATATAAAATGTTTGTATATCATGCAAGCGTTGTTATCGGTAAGCGAGGGACAAACACTGTCTTTCAGTCCAACAGTGGCCGCGCTGGCCTGAACGACTACGGCTCTGGACGTTTGGCAAACGGATAAACCTTAGAATATACAACGTGTAACTAATAGAACAATGCATACCCTTGAACACTTCAATTAGAAAATAAAATAAACAATTCAAATACTGTGAATTTACTTAAATGCACTGAGAAATGTAAGGTTTTTTTAGTTTATCTAATTATAGGCAAGTAATAAGGAAATCGACACATACAATTGGTAGTTCACCAGCAATGGTTCATCGTTATTGATTAACGCACACACATCCATCCGAATACACGCTAGTGACACGAGAAATATTATTGTAGGACTAAATAACCGACCAAGAGCGTGTCGGGTCACGCTCGCTGTAGGGTTCCGTAGCTTCCTGTCCGTCACAAATGCCTCTCAATGTAACAGAACCTTTAAACTACGACTTCACCGCGAGTAGCCATGTATAAATTAATAACACAATTTTCCGAGAGATGGCGCTGTACCCGGTGGTAATTTTGGATTGCGTGAACCGATTTTAATGTTTTTTTTTTTATTTTATTACATATTTTATTATTTTATTATCCTGAACGTATCTAAAGAAGATACGTTCAGGTTCATAAAAACATTAAAAAAAATGCTTGCATATACGGTTATATTACATTTTTAGTTCAGATATTATTTTAATTATTATTTTTTTCAAAACAATTTTCCTAGAAAGGTTTTACAAAGTTCTACTTATGCTTCAAAAGTTGGAGGGTGGGGGAGAGGTACGCGTTGTTTTTACTTTTGAAGCGAATATTAACATTATCAAAAAGTTGTTTGGTAAACTCTTGTTCATTTTTGAATACATATCAAGCAATATATATTATATCGTTAGGGTTGAAATGAAAAAAAAAACAATCCTCACTTTACGCCTAGGGAGAGTACCCTAAAAAATACCTTTTTTATTTTAGTACTGCGTCGGCGTGGTTGAACAACATATTGGTACAATTTCAGC
>JARGEH010000092.1:0-29122 GCA_029852875.1 Mythimna loreyi
TTCTGTTGAGGAGACGACCACGGAGTGCAGCGTCATTCGCCCCGGTGCCGGAACCCCGGTTTGACTATTAGATGCAGCCGCCGCAGATGCGTAGGTCTTCTCCCCAACACAAGAGGCCGTGTTCGAGACAAGGACCTCCTTTAGGCGCTCCATTTGAGCTATATTTTCTTTTATTAGGGAACTATTTTCTTCAAGCCTCAGTTGAAGTTCCCTGTGGCCGTCTTGGGGTTCAGTTGGAATGGGTGAGGAAATAGGACCAGAAGCCAAAGCTGTCCCAGACTCCACTGGACTCTTCGTCTTTTCCGACTCTTTAACAATCTCGAAGAGCCGATTTATAGCGCTGAGCACCTCCGTCTTTATTTCTGTCTTTAGGTTGCGAGAGTTGCCCAAATGAAGCTTTGCTTTGTTTAGGCAAGCTCTCGCTTCCGCCGTCAAATTCGGGTATTTAGGCTCAAGCTTCCTGGGTACCTCGGTGTCACCTGAAGAGGAACGACGCGTTACCAGAGAGTTGGTCATCTTCTTGGCGGTTGTGAGTGGTCGTGGTGGAGTAACGCTTGGGTTTGGATTGGCCGGAGACTTAGCCTGAGGTTCCGTTCTCCCAGCCTCCCATTCCCCGATGCTTCGCCTAACACTCAATTGCGAGGACCCAGGCCTCTCTATGGAACGCGGCGAGCCCCCTGTGGCCCGCGAGAAAGCGTTTACGTCCTTTTTTGCTGGTGTGCGGTACATGGCGTCGGGCTGAGTGGTGAAGGTTACGTTCATAGGTCTTTATTCCGAGGACAACAAGAACAATAATCAGACTGTCCCTGTAAAGGGAAGATCAGTTAAAAAGTGGTGAATGGTCAAAGAAAATGATTGACTACTGGTTATAGTCAGGTCTATAAAATAAAATAATATATGGTCGAGTATTTGTTAGTATAGGCGATACCTACTCAAGATATTCGGTTCCTAGCACTCCAAAGGAAGAAAGGAAACAAAAAATTCCTTTAGTCAATAAATTTTTTTTTTTTTTGTCAAAAATCAGTGTTCTTTCCCTATATAGATGTCATGAAAAATGGGTGGGTGGGAGGGAGATGTCATGAAAAATGGGTGGGTGGGAGGGAGATGTCATGAAAAATGGGTGGGTGGGAGGGCGATTTTTTGACGTTCTGTGTGAGGCAGGCGGGCGTGCGAGGTGTCAGGAGATAGGTCTCGACGCGGGCTAGCTCACTGAACCGTTTACAGCACTACGTTCAATATAAAAAAATTGAATTATGGCCAAAAAACCGGATTTTTTGGTGAAAAATCGGATTTTCAGCGACCGAGAGGGGTTTCGGATCGCGCTCAGCGCCTGGAAACCTGGGTTCGTGCAGCGAAAACCCGATTGACAAAAAACTATTGCAATCTAATGATAAACAAAGATGTTATTAAATTTGAAAAATTTAAAAGTTCCAAAAATAAGGGTAAGTGCCCGAAACAAAACCACCCCTTAAGGAAAGTCAAAATTAATAAGTCAGAGGTGTAGCGGGGGCTAATTTAGCACGTTTAATGTTGAAAACCGCTACCTAAACGCTATCCTGGTGTTGTAGATATCGCGGTTAGGTTAGGTTAGGTTAGGTTAGGTTAGGTTTTTTTTTTTTTTTTTTTTTATGTGGCGGGAATGGAAAATCCATCATGGACACCCAGACCACCCTCTAATGAAGGCAGTCTGGGTAGTGCCGGACTCCTACCGGCTAAAAACCACTCCCGCCATGCGAAAAGTCCCCTGCCATCAGGTTGCGCAGGGACGCTCTTAGAGCTGTGCATTTGTTTTGAAAATTGTTTGTGATTGTGAGTTACGGTCTTGTAAAATAATAAATAAAATATATATATTTCAATTGTTAAAATAATTATAAAATTCTGGTCATTCAATTGTATTTTTGATGAAAATTTGTCAATTCATTAATTAATATTATAGTAATAAATAGAGTAATATATAAAATAACTAGCTTCTGCCCGCGACTTCGTACGCGGAAATTTTGTGAGACAAAAGTTGTGATAGCTCGATTAATATTCATGTTATATAAATAATTTATAGCCTATGTCACTCAGGAGTAAAGCAGCTTTCTATTATAGCTTCAATTTTTCCAATCGAACCATTAGTTCCAGAGATTACCTCCTACAAACAAAAAAATAAAAAAACAAAAAAACAAACTTTACCTCTTTATTATATTAGTGTAGATAAAATAACATCTCTTAATAAACATTAAAAACGTCGATTATTTGTTCCGTATATTTGCGGATTTTACAATTTTCACAACAAATTCTAAAAATTTTTGGCGATTTATTCGGTCTCCTATGAGGATCGACAGATTTTCTTTTGTCAGTCGCATGTCGACTGTCATTTCTAAGTCGTGCCTGTGGGAGGAATATACGGGGCACTCCGTCAGCAGGTGGAGGACGGTCTCCTGCTTGTCGGGGTCGCAGGCACACGCTGGGTTGTCCTTGCACTTGAAGCGAGTCAAGTACTCGGAGAACCCACCGTGTCCTGTTAGGGCCTGGGTCAGCTCCTTGGTCATCCCTATCTTCCGAACCGTCCTGTACGCAGCATTCGCTGAGGGTATCCTTACGGATCATACGCTTAACGAATGAAACCGGGCACTTATCGTAGTGAGGTTTCCGCTTACTCTTTAAGGCAGCCTCCTTGGCGAGCGAGTCGGCTCTCTCGTTGCCCTCCAGCCCCGCGTGAGCCTTGACCCAGAACAAGGAGACGCTCTTGTTCTGGGTATTGCTGCGGCGGATGGCGTCCCTCGTTTCCACGGCGAGGGCGTGGAGGGCTTCGGGGTTCACGACTACTTGGAGAGCTGCCATGGAGTCGCTATAGATAGCGAACGCCGTCTCAGTCCTTCTGAGGACTTCCTTCACTGCTTCACAGAGGGCCAAGAGCTCAGCCTGGTAGACGGTACAGTAAGACGGCAGAGCAAGTTTGAGGGCCTTGGTCTCGGCCTGGTCGGTCCACACGGACAATGCGGCCCCGACCTTGCCCTCAATCTTGCTGCCGTCTGTGAAGATACGCACCGCATAGTTGCGGTGCTCATTATATTGTTCCTCGTCTACCAGGCGTTGCAGTGCGATAGCCCTCTGCTCAGCCGGATGTGGCATCTGCAGCGCCGATGCCACTCGCTCGATCTCCCTGTCCCCCAATGCTGGATGTGGTAACCCTCTCTTGGCCTCATACAGTGAGGCCACCTCTCGGATTCGGAGGTCGAGAGGGAGTATCCCAGCCAGCATCAGAGCAGAGTGTAGGGAGACCGTGCGATAGGCTCGGCACAGCTTCTGCGCGAAGCTCCTCTGGACGGCGTTCAGCTTCTTCTGGACCCCAATTTTGGAAGCGGCCGGCGACCACGCGCTCGCTGCGTACAGGATGATGGGTTCGACTGCAGCCGTGTATATGCAGCGGATGACTTCCGGATGCAGACCCCAGCTGACTCGAGCGGCCCTCGACAGCTGCTTGTAAATACCGATGGCTCGGGAGCAGACGTTTGCGACGTGGGTGTTAAAGGTCAACTTGTGGTCGATGGTGAGACCAAGCAGTTTGATTTCCTCAGACATGCCAATGTCCACCCCGCCCATTCTGAGACATGGGGTGTCATGCTTCAGTTTGCGCGTTACCGGTTAGGTTAGGTTAGGTTAGGTTAGGTTGTTAGGATGTCATGAAAAATGGGTGGGTGGGAGGGAGATGTCATGAAAAATGGGTGGGTGGGAGGGCGAATTTTTGACGTTCTGTGTGAGGCAGGCGGGCGTGCGAGGTGTCAGGAGATAGGTTTCGACGCGGGCTAGCTCACTGAACCGTTTACAGCACTACGTTCAATATAAAAAAATTGAATTATGGCCAAAAAACCGGATTTTTTGGTGAAAAATCGGATTTTCAGCGACCGAGAGGGGTTTCGGATCGCGCTCAGCGCCTGGAAACCTGGGTTCGTGCAGCGAAAACCCGATTGACAAAAAACTATTGCAATCTAATGATAAACAAAGATGTTATTAAATTTGAAAAATTTAAAAGTTCCAAAAATAAGGGTAAGTGCCCGAAACAAAACCACCCCTTAAGGAAAGTCAAAATTAATAAGTCAGAGGTGTAGCGGGGGCTAATTTAGCACGTTTAATGTTGAAAACCGCTACCTAAACGCTATCCTGGTGTTGTAGATATCGCGGTTAGGTTAGGTTAGGTTAGGTTAGGTTAGGTTAGGTTTTTTTTTTTTTTTTTTTTTATGTGGCGGGAATGGAAAATCCATCATGGACACCCAGACCACCCTCTAATGAAGGCAGTCTGGGTAGTGCCGGACTCCTACCGGCTAAAAACCACTCCCGCCATGCGAAAAGTCCCCTGCCATCAGGTTGCGCAGGGACGCTCTTAGAGCTGTGCATTTGTTTTGAAAATTGTTTGTGATTGTGAGTTACGGTCTTGTAAAATAATAAATAAAATATATATATTTCAATTGTTAAAATAATTATAAAATTCTGGTCATTCAATTGTATTTTTGATGAAAATTTGTCAATTCATTAATTAATATTATAGTAATAAATAGAGTAATATATAAAATAATAAAATAACATCTCTTAATAAACATTAAAAACGTCGATTATTTGTTCCGTATATTTGCGGATTTTACAATTTTCACAACAAATTCTAAAAATTTTTGGCGATTTATTCGGTCTCCTATGAGGATCGACAGATTTTCTTTTGTCAGTCGCATGTCGACTGTCATTTCTAAGTCGTGCCTGTGGGAGGAATATACGGGGCACTCCGTCAGCAGGTGGAGGACGGTCTCCTGCTTGTCGGGGTCGCAGGCACACGCTGGGTTGTCCTTGCACTTGAAGCGAGTCAAGTACTCGGAGAACCCACCGTGTCCTGTTAGGGCCTGGGTCAGCTCCTTGGTCATCCCTATCTTCCGAACCGTCCTGTACGCAGCATTCGCTGAGGGTATCCTTACGGATCATACGCTTAACGAATGAAACCGGGCACTTATCGTAGTGAGGTTTCCGCTTACTCTTTAAGGCAGCCTCCTTGGCGAGCGAGTCGGCTCTCTCGTTGCCCTCCAGCCCCGCGTGAGCCTTGACCCAGAACAAGGAGACGCTCTTGTTCTGGGTATTGCTGCGGCGGATGGCGTCCCTCGTTTCCACGGCGAGGGCGTGGAGGGCTTCGGGGTTCACGACTACTTGGAGAGCTGCCATGGAGTCGCTATAGATAGCGAACGCCGTCTCAGTCCTTCTGAGGACTTCCTTCACTGCTTCACAGAGGGCCAAGAGCTCAGCCTGGTAGACGGTACAGTAAGACGGCAGAGCAAGTTTGAGGGCCTTGGTCTCGGCCTGGTCGGTCCACACGGACAATGCGGCCCCGACCTTGCCCTCAATCTTGCTGCCGTCTGTGAAGATACGCACCGCATAGTTGCGGTGCTCATTATATTGTTCCTCGTCTACCAGGCGTTGCAGTGCGATAGCCCTCTGCTCAGCCGGATGTGGCATCTGCAGCGCCGATGCCACTCGCTCGATCTCCCTGTCCCCCAATGCTGGATGTGGTAACCCTCTCTTGGCCTCATACAGTGAGGCCACCTCTCGGATTCGGAGGTCGAGAGGGAGTATCCCAGCCAGCATCAGAGCAGAGTGTAGGGAGACCGTGCGATAGGCTCGGCACAGCTTCTGCGCGAAGCTCCTCTGGACGGCGTTCAGCTTCTTCTGGACCCCAATTTTGGAAGCGGCCGGCGACCACGCGCTCGCTGCGTACAGGATGATGGGTTCGACTGCAGCCGTGTATATGCAGCGGATGACTTCCGGATGCAGACCCCAGCTGACTCGAGCGGCCCTCGACAGCTGCTTGTAAATACCGATGGCTCGGGAGCAGACGTTTGCGACGTGGGTGTTAAAGGTCAACTTGTGGTCGATGGTGAGACCAAGCAGTTTGATTTCCTCAGACATGCCAATGTCCACCCCGCCCATTCTGAGACATGGGGTGTCATGCTTCAGTTTGCGCGTTACCGGTTAGGTTAGGTTAGGTTAGGTTAGGTTGTTAGGATGTCATGAAAAATGGGTGGGTGGGAGGGAGATGTCATGAAAAATGGGTGGGTGGGAGGGCGATTTTTTGACGTTCTGTGTGAGGCAGGCGGGCGTGCGAGGTGTCAGGAGATAGGTCTCGACGCGGGCTAGCTCACTGAACCGTTTACAGCACTACGTTCAATATAAAAAAATTGAATTATGGCCAAAAAACCGGATTTTTTGGTGAAAAATCGGATTTTCAGCGACCGAGAGGGGTTTCGGATCGCGCTCAGCGCCTGGAAACCTGGGTTCGTGCAGCGAAAACCCGATTGACAAAAAACTATTGCAATCTAATGATAAACAAAGATGTTATTAAATTTGAAAAATTTAAAAGTTCCAAAAATAAGGGTAAGTGCCCGAAACAAAACCACCCCTTAAGGAAAGTCAAAATTAATAAGTCAGAGGTGTAGCGGGGGCTAATTTAGCACGTTTAATGTTGAAAACCGCTACCTAAACGCTATCCTGGTGTTGTAGATATCGCGGTTAGGTTAGGTTAGGTTAGGTTAGGTTAGGTTAGGTTTTTTTTTTTTTTTTTTTTTTTATGTGGCGGGAATGGAAAATCCATCATGGACACCCAGACCACCCTCTAATGAAGGCAGTCTGGGTAGTGCCGGACTCCTACCGGCTAAAAACCACTCCCGCCATGCGAAAAGTCCCCTGCCATCAGGTTGCGCAGGGACGCTCTTAGAGCTGTGCATTTGTTTTGAAAATTGTTTGTGATTGTGAGTTACGGTCTTGTAAAATAATAAATAAAATATATATATTTCAATTGTTAAAATAATTATAAAATTCTGGTCATTCAATTGTATTTTTGATGAAAATTTGTCAATTCATTAATTAATATTATAGTAATAAATAGAGTAATATATAAAATAATAAAATAACATCTCTTAATAAACATTAAAAACGTCGATTATTTGTTCCGTATATTTGCGGATTTTACAATTTTCACAACAAATTCTAAAAATTTTTGGCGATTTATTCGGTCTCCTATGAGGATCGACAGATTTTCTTTTGTCAGTCGCATGTCGACTGTCATTTCTAAGTCGTGCCTGTGGGAGGAATATACGGGGCACTCCGTCAGCAGGTGGAGGACGGTCTCCTGCTTGTCGGGGTCGCAGGCACACGCTGGGTTGTCCTTGCACTTGAAGCGAGTCAAGTACTCGGAGAACCCACCGTGTCCTGTTAGGGCCTGGGTCAGCTCCTTGGTCATCCCTATCTTCCGAACCGTCCTGTACGCAGCATTCGCTGAGGGTATCCTTACGGATCATACGCTTAACGAATGAAACCGGGCACTTATCGTAGTGAGGTTTCCGCTTACTCTTTAAGGCAGCCTCCTTGGCGAGCGAGTCGGCTCTCTCGTTGCCCTCCAGCCCCGCGTGAGCCTTGACCCAGAACAAGGAGACGCTCTTGTTCTGGGTATTGCTGCGGCGGATGGCGTCCCTCGTTTCCACGGCGAGGGCGTGGAGGGCTTCGGGGTTCACGACTACTTGGAGAGCTGCCATGGAGTCGCTATAGATAGCGAACGCCGTCTCAGTCCTTCTGAGGACTTCCTTCACTGCTTCACAGAGGGCCAAGAGCTCAGCCTGGTAGACGGTACAGTAAGACGGCAGAGCAAGTTTGAGGGCCTTGGTCTCGGCCTGGTCGGTCCACACGGACAATGCGGCCCCGACCTTGCCCTCAATCTTGCTGCCGTCTGTGAAGATACGCACCGCATAGTTGCGGTGCTCATTATATTGTTCCTCGTCTACCAGGCGTTGCAGTGCGATAGCCCTCTGCTCAGCCGGATGTGGCATCTGCAGCGCCGATGCCACTCGCTCGATCTCCCTGTCCCCCAATGCTGGATGTGGTAACCCTCTCTTGGCCTCATACAGTGAGGCCACCTCTCGGATTCGGAGGTCGAGAGGGAGTATCCCAGCCAGCATCAGAGCAGAGTGTAGGGAGACCGTGCGATAGGCTCGGCACAGCTTCTGCGCGAAGCTCCTCTGGACGGCGTTCAGCTTCTTCTGGACCCCAATTTTGGAAGCGGCCGGCGACCACGCGCTCGCTGCGTACAGGATGATGGGTTCGACTGCAGCCGTGTATATGCAGCGGATGACTTCCGGATGCAGACCCCAGCTGACTCGAGCGGCCCTCGACAGCTGCTTGTAAATACCGATGGCTCGGGAGCAGACGTTTGCGACGTGGGTGTTAAAGGTCAACTTGTGGTCGATGGTGAGACCAAGCAGTTTGATTTCCTCAGACATGCCAATGTCCACCCCGCCCATTCTGAGACATGGGGTGTCATGCTTCAGTTTGCGCGTTACCGGTTAGGTTAGGTTAGGTTAGGTTAGGTTAGGTTAGGTTAGGTTAGGTTAGGTAGGTATAATAATATAGTTAGGTAGGTATAAACAAAGATGTTATTAAATTTGAAAAATTTAAAAGTTCCAAAAATAAGGGTAAGTGCCCGAAACAAAACCACCCCTTAAGGAAAGTCAAAATTAATAAGTCAGAGGTGTAGCGGGGGCTAATTTAGCACGTTTAATGTTGAAAACCGCTACCTAAACGCTATCCTGGTGTTGTAGATATCGCGGTTAGGTTAGGTTAGGTTAGGTTAGGTTAGGTTAGGTTTTTTTTTTTTTTTTTTTTATGTGGCGGGAATGGAAAATCCATCATGGACACCCAGACCACCCTCTAATGAAGGCAGTCTGGGTAGTGCCGGACTCCTACCGGCTAAAAACCACTCCCGCCATGCGAAAAGTCCCCTGCCATCAGGTTGCGCAGGGACGCTCTTAGAGCTGTGCATTTGTTTTGAAAATTGTTTGTGATTGTGAGTTACGGTCTTGTAAAATAATAAATAAAATATATATATTTCAATTGTTAAAATAATTATAAAATTCTGGTCATTCAATTGTATTTTTGATGAAAATTTGTCAATTCATTAATTAATATTATAGTAATAAATAGAGTAATATATAAAATAATAAAATAACATCTCTTAATAAACATTAAAAACGTCGATTATTTGTTCCGTATATTTGCGGATTTTACAATTTTCACAACAAATTCTAAAAATTTTTGGCGATTTATTCGGTCTCCTATGAGGATCGACAGATTTTCTTTTGTCAGTCGCATGTCGACTGTCATTTCTAAGTCGTGCCTGTGGGAGGAATATACGGGGCACTCCGTCAGCAGGTGGAGGACGGTCTCCTGCTTGTCGGGGTCGCAGGCACACGCTGGGTTGTCCTTGCACTTGAAGCGAGTCAAGTACTCGGAGAACCCACCGTGTCCTGTTAGGGCCTGGGTCAGCTCCTTGGTCATCCCTATCTTCCGAACCGTCCTGTACGCAGCATTCGCTGAGGGTATCCTTACGGATCATACGCTTAACGAATGAAACCGGGCACTTATCGTAGTGAGGTTTCCGCTTACTCTTTAAGGCAGCCTCCTTGGCGAGCGAGTCGGCTCTCTCGTTGCCCTCCAGCCCCGCGTGAGCCTTGACCCAGAACAAGGAGACGCTCTTGTTCTGGGTATTGCTGCGGCGGATGGCGTCCCTCGTTTCCACGGCGAGGGCGTGGAGGGCTTCGGGGTTCACGACTACTTGGAGAGCTGCCATGGAGTCGCTATAGATAGCGAACGCCGTCTCAGTCCTTCTGAGGACTTCCTTCACTGCTTCACAGAGGGCCAAGAGCTCAGCCTGGTAGACGGTACAGTAAGACGGCAGAGCAAGTTTGAGGGCCTTGGTCTCGGCCTGGTCGGTCCACACGGACAATGCGGCCCCGACCTTGCCCTCAATCTTGCTGCCGTCTGTGAAGATACGCACCGCATAGTTGCGGTGCTCATTATATTGTTCCTCGTCTACCAGGCGTTGCAGTGCGATAGCCCTCTGCTCAGCCGGATGTGGCATCTGCAGCGCCGATGCCACTCGCTCGATCTCCCTGTCCCCCAATGCTGGATGTGGTAACCCTCTCTTGGCCTCATACAGTGAGGCCACCTCTCGGATTCGGAGGTCGAGAGGGAGTATCCCAGCCAGCATCAGAGCAGAGTGTAGGGAGACCGTGCGATAGGCTCGGCACAGCTTCTGCGCGAAGCTCCTCTGGACGGCGTTCAGCTTCTTCTGGACCCCAATTTTGGAAGCGGCCGGCGACCACGCGCTCGCTGCGTACAGGATGATGGGTTCGACTGCAGCCGTGTATATGCAGCGGATGACTTCCGGATGCAGACCCCAGCTGACTCGAGCGGCCCTCGACAGCTGCTTGTAAATACCGATGGCTCGGGAGCAGACGTTTGCGACGTGGGTGTTAAAGGTCAACTTGTGGTCGATGGTGAGACCAAGCAGTTTGATTTCCTCAGACATGCCAATGTCCACCCCGCCCATTCTGAGACATGGGGTGTCATGCTTCAGTTTGCGCGTTACCGGTTAGGTTAGGTTAGGTTAGGTTAGGTTAGGTTAGGTTAGGTTAGGTTAGGTAGGTATAATAATATAGTTAGGTAGGTATAAACAAAGATGTTATTAAATTTGAAAAATTTAAAAGTTCCAAAAATAAGGGTAAGTGCCCGAAACAAAACCACCCCTTAAGGAAAGTCAAAATTAATAAGTCAGAGGTGTAGCGGGGGCTAATTTAGCACGTTTAATGTTGAAAACCGCTACCTAAACGCTATCCTGGTGTTGTAGATATCGCGGTTAGGTTAGGTTAGGTTAGGTTAGGTTAGGTTAGGTTTTTTTTTTTTTTTTTTTTTTATGTGGCGGGAATGGAAAATCCATCATGGACACCCAGACCACCCTCTAATGAAGGCAGTCTGGGTAGTGCCGGACTCCTACCGGCTAAAAACCACTCCCGCCATGCGAAAAGTCCCCTGCCATCAGGTTGCGCAGGGACGCTCTTAGAGCTGTGCATTTGTTTTGAAAATTGTTTGTGATTGTGAGTTACGGTCTTGTAAAATAATAAATAAAATATATATATTTCAATTGTTAAAATAATTATAAAATTCTGGTCATTCAATTGTATTTTTGATGAAAATTTGTCAATTCATTAATTAATATTATAGTAATAAATAGAGTAATATATAAAATAATAAAATAACATCTCTTAATAAACATTAAAAACGTCGATTATTTGTTCCGTATATTTGCGGATTTTACAATTTTCACAACAAATTCTAAAAATTTTTGGCGATTTATTCGGTCTCCTATGAGGATCGACAGATTTTCTTTTGTCAGTCGCATGTCGACTGTCATTTCTAAGTCGTGCCTGTGGGAGGAATATACGGGGCACTCCGTCAGCAGGTGGAGGACGGTCTCCTGCTTGTCGGGGTCGCAGGCACACGCTGGGTTGTCCTTGCACTTGAAGCGAGTCAAGTACTCGCAGAACCCACCGTGTCCTGTTAGGGCCTGGGTCAGCTCCTTGGTCATCCCTATCTTCCGAACCGTCCTGTACGCAGCATTCGCTGAGGGTATCCTTACGGATCATACGCTTAACGAATGAAACCGGGCACTTATCGTAGTGAGGTTTCCGCTTACTCTTTAAGGCAGCCTCCTTGGCGAGCGAGTCGGCTCTCTCGTTGCCCTCCAGCCCCGCGTGAGCCTTGACCCAGAACAAGGAGACGCTCTTGTTCTGGGTATTGCTGCGGCGGATGGCGTCCCTCGTTTCCACGGCGAGGGCGTGGAGGGCTTCGGGGTTCACGACTACTTGGAGAGCTGCCATGGAGTCCCTATAGATAGCGAACGCCGTCTCAGTCCTTCTGAGGACTTCCTTCACTGCTTCACAGAGGGCCAAGAGCTCAGCCTGGTAGACGGTACAGTAAGACGGCAGAGCAAGTTTGAGGGCCTTGGTCTCGGCCTGGTCGGTCCACACGGACAATGCGGCCCCGACCTTGCCCTCAATCTTGCTGCCGTCTGTGAAGATACGCACCGCATAGTTGCGGTGCTCATTATATTGTTCCTCGTCTACCAGGCGTTGCAGTGCGATAGCCCTCTGCTCAGCCGGATGTGGCATCTGCAGCGCCGATGCCACTCGCTCGATCTCCCTGTCCCCCAATGCTGGATGTGGTAACCCTCTCTTGGCCTCATACAGTGAGGCCACCTCTCGGATTCGGAGGTCGAGAGGGAGTATCCCAGCCAGCATCAGAGCAGAGTGTAGGGAGACCGTGCGATAGGCTCGGCACAGCTTCTGCGCGAAGCTCCTCTGGACGGCGTTCAGCTTCTTCTGGACCCCAATTTTGGAAGCGGCCGGCGACCACGCGCTCGCTGCGTACAGGATGATGGGTTCGACTGCAGCCGTGTATATGCAGCGGATGACTTCCGGATGCAGACCCCAGCTGACTCGAGCGGCCCTCGACAGCTGCTTGTAAATACCGATGGCTCGGGAGCAGACGTTTGCGACGTGGGTGTTAAAGGTCAACTTGTGGTCGATGGTGAGACCAAGCAGTTTGATTTCCTCAGACATGCCAATGTCCACCCCGCCCATTCTGAGACATGGGGTGTCATGCTTCAGTTTGCGCGTTACCGGTTAGGTTAGGTTAGGTTAGGTTAGGTTAGGTTAGGTTAGGTTAGGTTAGGTAGGTATAATAATATAGTTAGGTAGGTATAAACAAAGATGTTATTAAATTTGAAAAATTTAAAAGTTCCAAAAATAAGGGTAAGTGCCCGAAACAAAACCACCCCTTAAGGAAAGTCAAAATTAATAAGTCAGAGGTGTAGCGGGGGCTAATTTAGCACGTTTAATGTTGAAAACCGCTACCTAAACGCTATCCTGGTGTTGTAGATATCGCGGTTAGGTTAGGTTAGGTTAGGTTAGGTTAGGTTTTTTTTTTTTTTTTTTTTTTATGTGGCGGGAATGGAAAATCCATCATGGACACCCAGACCACCCTCTAATGAAGGCAGTCTGGGTAGTGCCGGACTCCTACCGGCTAAAAACCACTCCCGCCATGCGAAAAGTCCCCTGCCATCAGGTTGCGCAGGGACGCTCTTAGAGCTGTGCATTTGTTTTGAAAATTGTTTGGGATTGTGAGTTACGGTCTTGTAAAATAATAAATAAAATATATATATTTCAATTGTTAAAATAATTATAAAATTCTGGTCATTCAATTGTATTTTTGATGAAAATTTGTCAATTCATTAATTAATATTATAGTAATAAATAGAGTAATATATAAAATAATAAAATAACATCTCTTAATAAACATTAAAAACGTCGATTATTTGTTCCGTATATTTGCGGATTTTACAATTTTCACAACAAATTCTAAAAATTTTTGGCGATTTATTCGGTCTCCTATGAGGATCGACAGATTTTCTTTTGTCAGTCGCATGTCGACTGTCATTTCTAAGTCGTGCCTGTGGGAGGAATATACGGGGCACTCCGTCAGCAGGTGGAGGACGGTCTCCTGCTTGTCGGGGTCGCAGGCACACGCTGGGTTGTCCTTGCACTTGAAGCGAGTCAAGTACTCGCAGAACCCACCGTGTCCTGTTAGGGCCTGGGTCAGCTCCTTGGTCATCCCTATCTTCCGAACCGTCCTGTACGCAGCATTCGCTGAGGGTATCCTTACGGATCATACGCTTAACGAATGAAACCGGGCACTTATCGTAGTGAGGTTTCCGCTTACTCTTTAAGGCAGCCTCCTTGGCGAGCGAGTCGGCTCTCTCGTTGCCCTCCAGCCCCGCGTGAGCCTTGACCCAGAACAAGGAGACGCTCTTGTTCTGGGTATTGCTGCGGCGGATGGCGTCCCTCGTTTCCACGGCGAGGGCGTGGAGGGCTTCGGGGTTTACGACTACTTGGAGAGCTGCCATGGAGTCCCTATAGATAGCGAACGCCGTCTCAGTCCTTCTGAGGACTTCCTTCACTGCTTCACAGAGGGCCAAGAGCTCAGCCTGGTAGACGGTACAGTAAGACGGCAGAGCAAGTTTGAGGGCCTTGGTCTCGGCCTGGTCGGTCCACACGGACAATGCGGCCCCGACCTTGCCCTCAATCTTGCTGCCGTCTGTGAAGATACGCACCGCATAGTTGCGGTGCTCATTATATTGTTCCTCGTCTACCAGGCGTTGCAGTGCGATAGCCCTCTGCTCAGCCGGATGTGGCATCTGCAGCGCCGATGCCACTCGCTCGATCTCCCTGTCCCCCAATGCTGGATGTGGTAACCCTCTCTTGGCCTCATACAGTGAGGCCACCTCTCGGATTCGGAGGTCGAGAGGGAGTATCCCAGCCAGCATCAGAGCAGAGTGTAGGGAGACCGTGCGATAGGCTCGGCACAGCTTCTGCGCGAAGCTCCTCTGGACGGCGTTCAGCTTCTTCTGGACCCCAATTTTGGAAGCGGCCGGCGACCACGCGCTCGCTGCGTACAGGATGATGGGTTCGACTGCAGCCGTGTATATGCAGCGGATGACTTCCGGATGCAGACCCCAGCTGACTCGAGCGGCCCTCGACAGCTGCTTGTAAATACCGATGGCTCGGGAGCAGACGTTTGCGACGTGGGTGTTAAAGGTCAACTTGTGGTCGATGGTGAGACCAAGCAGTTTGATTTCCTCAGACATGCCAATGTCCACCCCGCCCATTCTGAGACATGGGGTGTCATGCTTCAGTTTGCGCGTTACCGGTTAGGTTAGGTTTTTTTTTTTTTTTTTTTTTTTTTTTTTTTTTTTTTTTTTTTTGTTTTGGCGGGAATGGAAAATCCATCATGGACACCCAGACCACCCTACTGTGAAGGCAGTCTGGGTAGTGCCGGACTCCTACCGGCTAAAAACCACTCCCGCCATGCGAAAGGCCCCCTGCCGTCAGGATACACAGGGACGTTGTTAGGGGCTACAAGTATTTAAAAATCATGTCTTTATTTCAAATAACAACTTTTATAAATAATAAATATAATTTCGATAATTTAAACGTAGTCAGTAATGTTGCATTTTTTGCATGATTTGTCAAATGATAAAAAGTAAAATGATAATAAATAATTGAATAATAATATAATCGTTATTGTTATTTAAAGAAGAATTTAAAATTTGTCAATTTGTAATTAAGATAAAAGTTATAAATAATATAAAATAATAAAAACAAAATAACTTAAGAATTTGCAGTGTCGCCTATTTGTTGCGTTTATTCACGGAATTTACAATTTTAACTACAAATTCCGTGAATATCGGTCGAGTTTTATTATCCGCTATGAGAAGGGATAAATTTTCTTTTATCAGTCGCATGTCGACTGTCATTTCTAAGTCATGCCTGTGGGAGGAATATACAGGGCACTCCGTAAGCAGGTGGAGGACGGTCTCCTGCTTGTCGGGGTCGCAGGCACACGCTGGGTTGTCCTTGCACTTGAAGCGAGTCAAGTACTCGGAGAACCCACCGTGTCCTGTCAGGGCCTGGGTCAGCTCCTTGGTCATCCCTATCTTCCGCACCGTCCTGTATGCAGCGATCGCGCACGGGAAGAATAACTTAGTTGTGGCCGCCGTTTCCCCAGTACGATACCGCCGGTTCCATTCGCTGAGGGTATCCATACGGATCGTACGCTTAACGAATGAAACCGGGCATTTATCGTAATGGGGTTTCCGCTTATTCCTTAGGGCAGCCTCCTTAGCGAGCGAGTCGGCTCTCTCGTTGCCCTCCAGCCCCGCGTGAGCCTTGACCCAGAACAAGGAGACGCTCTTGTTCTGGGTATTGCTGCGGCGGATGGCGTCCCTCGTTTCCACGGCGAGGGCGTGGAGGGCTTCGGGGTTCACGACTGCTTGGAGAGCTGCCATGGAGTCGCTGTAGATAGCGAACGCCGTCTCAGTCCTTCTGAGGACTTCCTTCACTGCTTCACAGAGGGCCAAGAGCTCAGCCTGGTAGACGGTACAGTAAGACGGCAGAGCAAGTTTGAGGGCCTTGGTCTCGGCCTGGTCGGTCCACACGGACAATGCGGCCCCGACCTTGCCCTCAATCTTGCTGCCGTCTGTGAAGATACGCACCGCATAGTTGCGGTGCTCATTATATTGTTCCTCGTCTACCAGGCGTTGCAGTGCGATAGCCCTCTGCTCAGCCGGATGTGGCATCTGCAGCGCCGATGCCACTCGCTCGATCTCCCTGTCCCCCAATGCTGGATGTGGTAACCCTCTCTTGGCCTCATACAGTGAGGCCACCTCTCGGATTCGGAGGTCGAGAGGGAGTATCCCAGCCAGCATCAGAGCAGAGTGTAGGGAGACCGTGCGATAGGCTCGGCACAGCTTCTGCGCGAAGCTCCTCTGGACGGCGTTCAGCTTCTTCTGGACCCCAATTTTGGAAGCGGCCGGCGACCACGCGCTCGCTGCGTACAGGATGATGGGTTCGACTGCAGCCGTGTATATGCAGCGGATGACTTCCGGATGCAGACCCCAGCTGACTCGAGCGGCCCTCGACAGCTGCTTGTAAATACCGATGGCTCGGGAGCAGACGTTTGCGACGTGGGTGTTAAAGGTCAACTTGTGGTCGATGGTGAGACCAAGCAGTTTGATTTCCTCAGACATGCCAATGTCCACCCCGCCCATTCTGAGACATGGGGTGTCATGCTTCAGTTTGCGCGTTACCGGTTAGGTTAGGTTAGGTTAGGTTAGGTTAGGTTAGGTTAGGTTAGGTTAGGTAGGTATAATAATATAGTTAGGTTAGGTTAGGTTTTTTTTTTTTTTTTTTTTTTTTGGGGTGGCGGGAATGGAAAATCCATCATGGACACCCAGACCACCCTACAGTGAAGGCAGTCTGGGTAGTGCCGGACTCCTACCGGCTAAAAACCACTCCCGCCATGCGAAAGGCCCCTGCCATCAGGTTTCGCAGGGTTTTTGTTAAGGCTGCAGGATTTTAATTGCGAGCTAAAATTTTTTATTATTTTTTTTTTTTTTTTTTTTTTTTTTTTTTTTTTTTTTTTTTTTTGGTGGCGGGAATGGAAAATCCATCATGGACACTCAGACCACTCCATATAGGAGCAGTCTGGGTAGTGCCGGACTCCTACCGGCTAAAAACCACTCCCGCCATGCGAAAGGCCCCTGCCATCAAGTTACGCAGGGTTATTGTTAGGGCTGCAGGATTTTTATTGCGAGCTCAAATTTTTGTTACCGCGTTTTGGTAAATATATATAAATAAATAATAAATTCTTTATAATAGCATTAAAATCAATTTGTTTAACATTTTTTATTAATGGGATTAAAAATTTAAAATCTATATAATTATATAATTTCAATACATATTTAAAACATTTTCGTAGTAATTCTAAAAAACTTAGACAAAAGGAATAAAACCTGAGGATCTTCGTCAAGTTTTATTCCTCCTGTTTGCTGATGTAACAATTTTTTCTATAAAGGCTATAAATTCAGGTCTATGCCTTTTGCTCACTATGAGGACACTAAGATTGTCTTTTACTAGCTTCATGCCTATCTTGGCTTCAAAATCATACCGTGGGAAGGCATATATCGGGCAATCCGTTAGGAGATGGAGGACTGTCTCCTGCTGGTCCGGGTCGCAGGCGCACGCCGGGTTCTCCTTGCACTTGAAGCGGTGCAGGTACTCGGAGAACCCGCCGTGTCCTGTTAGAGCTTGGGTCAGTTCTTTGGTCATTTCCATCCCACGCACCGTCCTGTACGCAGCGATCGCGGAAGGAAAGAACATCTTCGTCGTGGCCGCCGTTTCTCCTTCACAATACCTCCGGTTCCATTCGCCCAGCGTCTCCATACGGATCGCACGCTTGACGAATGAAACCGGGCATTTGTCGTAGTCGGGTTGCCGCTTCGACTTCAGGGCAGCCTCCTTCGCGAGCAAGTCGGCTCTCTCGTTGCCCTCCAGCCCCGCGTGGGCCTTTACCCAGAACAAGGAAATACTCTTGTCCTGGGCGCAGCCGCGGCGGATGTTGGCCCTTGCTTCCACTGCAAGGGCGTGGAGGGCTTCGGGGTTCACGACTGCTTGGAGAGCTGCCATGGAGTCGCTGTAGATAGCGAACGCCGTCTCGGTCCTTCGGAGGGCTTCTTCCGTTGCTTTGCAGAGAGCCAGAAGCTCCGCCTGGTAGACGGTGCTGTAGGACGGCAAAGCAAGCTTGAGGGCCTTCGTCTCCGCGTCGCCAGTCCATACCGACAGTGCGGCGCCGACTTTGCCCTCAATCTTGCTGCCGTCCGTGAAAATACGCACCGCGTAATTGCGGTGCTCGTTGTATTGTTCCTCGTCTACCAGGCGTCGCAGTGCAATAGCCCTCTGCTCCGCCGGATGTGGCATCTGCAGCGCCGACACCACTCGCTCGATCTCCCGGTCCCCTAGCACTGGATGGGGCATCCCCTTCTTGGCCTCATAAAGCGAGGCTGCCTCCAGTATTCGGAGATCAAGAGGGAGCACCCCAGCCAGCACCAGCGCTGAGTGTAAGGAGACCGTGCGATAGGCTCGGCACAGCTTCTGCGCGAAGCTCCTCTGGACGGCGTTCAGCTTCTTCTGCACCCCGACTTTCTTAGCGGCCGGCGACCACGCGCTCGCTGCGTACATGATGATGGGCTCCACTGCAGCTGTATAAATACAGCGGATGACCTCTGGATGGAGACCCCAACTGACCCTAGCAGCCCGCGACAGCTGCTTGTATATGCCGATGGCTCGAGAACAGACGTTTGCGACGTGGGTGTTAAAGGTCAACTTGTGGTCGATGGTGAGTCCTAGCAGCTTGATTTCGTCCGACATGCCAATGTCTACCCCGCCCATCTTAAGACATGGGGTATCATGCTTCAGTTTGCGCGTGACTAGCATTGCTTTCGTCTTGTGCGGCGCAAACCGAAGCTTGTTCGTGACACCCCATGCCCGCACGTACTCGAGGGCGACATTGGCATCTCTCTGGACATCAAGTGCTGTCTCACCATCGAACACAAGGACGATGTCGTCAGCAAACGCCTGGCAGTAGACCCCCATTTCCTCTAGACTCTGCAGCAGAGGATCCAGCAGAACGTTCCAAACTATGGGACCACCGATAGACCCCTGGACGCATCCCTTCTCGGTCCTGGATTCGTGCTCCACTCCCGCATACCTGACCTTCACCACCCTCTCGGTCAAGTAACTGTCCATGACCCGTCTCAAGTTTACAGGACACTTTTCCTCAGCCAGTCGGACTCTTATGGCCGGCCACCATGCGCTGTCGAAGGCTCCCTCTATATCCAGGGACACTACCGTGACAATCCTTTTTTCATTAAGTTTGCCACGAATGCGCCCCATCAGCGTATAGAGGGAGTCCTCGGTACTTCGCTGTGGCATAAAACCGTACTGGCGAGTACTCATCCTGGGGAGTAAATGAAACTTGAGTCGGGCCACGACCAGCTTTTCAAAAATCTTGCCGAGGACAGGCAATAGCCCAATCGGCCTGTACGATTTTGGGGTGGTGTAGTCGTCCTTAGCGGGCTTGCGGAGCACGACGACCGTAGCCTCTTTCCAGGACCGTGGAAAGTATCCATGCGCCAGGCACTTGTTCATCAAGCGCAGAATTAAATCTGGGTCTTGACGGATCGTGTGGCCCCATATGTCAGCCGTCAGACCGTCCGAACCGGGGGCTTTTTTGGGGTTGAACGAGGAGACAGCTCGCTCCAGCTCGTCGAGTGTGAAGGGGGGGTCCGAAGGTTCATCTTCGCGCCACCTGTTCACCTCTTCAGCTTTTTGGCGCACCCTTCTGTGCTCCTCGTTTTCCCCCTCGGAACGGTCTTCTGGATAAAACGTTTCTGCCAGATACCTCGCCGAGGCCTCTGGGTCCAGAGTCCTGCCATCCCTCACCATCGGCAAATCCTCCTCGCGTTTCTCCGTCCTACGGATCACCCGATATATGCCCTCCCACAGGCCTTCCCTATCTTGCTTCGCGCAGAACCCCTTCCAGCTCTCGACTTTTGCTTGGACTACTGCACGCTCGTACTCTTCTTTCTGTTTCAGGTACTCCTCAACAACCTTTGGTCTACGAACTGGCGCTGCACAACGAATCCTTCGCTTCTTGGTGACCACTTGTCTCTTCAGACTGGCGAGTTGGTCGGACCACCACGGCACGGTTAGCTTTTCGATGTTTTTCTTCTTGGGTATCACGGCTGTACAGGCGTCTTGGACTGCCGTTGTAAAGCCGTCGACTACCAGGTCTATTTTGTCCCTGCTGTCGATGTTATCGAACAGACTTACGGTATTAGCACCTTGCATGATTTGGCGCAGCTTCTTACGAAACTGCGCCCAATCAGCTTTTCTGGTATTGTAGATCCTGGTAGTCCGGTTGACCGTGATACCCAAGGACCTCTCGAGGTGTATATTAAACTCAATGCCGTTGTGGTCCGACCCCGTCAGGTCGTCGACGACTCGCCAGCCGTCGGTCACCGTCAGCAGATCCGCTGTGCAGGCTGTGACGTCGACGCAGCTCGTGTAACGTCTGTCACCACGAACTACGTCGAAGGTTGGAGTTTCCCCTGTATTTAGTACCTGCAGTCCAAGCTGGTCGAGAGCTCCCAGCATCTCGTCGCCTCTGCTATTCGTCTCACTGCTGCCCCACCAGATACTCCAGGCGTTAGTGTCTCCTCCCATGAGGAGCCTATGCGGGCCGGTCTCGCGTTCAACCTTCCTGAGGCCGTCCAGGTATGGCCCTAAGGGCTGATCAGGCTCGAAGTAGAACGAGACCAGAGTTAGTTTCCAGGCACCGGTCTGGATCCCCACCACGACGATGTTGTCCGTGGTGAGTTCTGGGTACTGTCTAACGGCAATGCGTGGGTCAAAAATGGCTATTGCCGCTTTGACAGTCCCTCCTCCTTGACCAGTGCTCTGGAAGATTCGGACGCCTCTGGTCACGCTCATCCTTCTCGCACTGCCCACGTAGGGCTCCTGGATCAGCGCTGCGGTGACTTTGCGTTGCTCGGCCTCAAGCATAAGCTCCTGGGTCGCTAATTTTTTCCTTTGGAGATTCACCTGGAGTATCTTGTGCGGCATCGTGTTCGTTGGGACAACCTTAGCAATAGGCGACGGACGCTCGTGCCAGCCGATCCCATCTGACTCGAACAGGACACTGGGAGTCGAAGGCATTGTGATCGACTCTCCCCATCTTCGCCAAGACACAGTTGTGGCACTTCGGTGTTTCCGCCTTTAGCCACTGGTCACATTGCGCTCGGAGGTGTGGGCCCCCACAGTGGCTGCATAAGTCGGCAGGCTCTTTACAGAGCCGCCGACTATGCCCGTAGCCCAAGCACCTCGTGCACTGAACCAGTGGCGACTGGTCATCGACGAAGACGGTCTGGAGGTCTATTCGTGCTCTCCCTTTCTCCAGCATCCTGCTCCAGACAGCGGGGGACGTGCTGATAACCACGTTGTGGGTTTGGGGGTTCCGCGCGTTCCTCTTGTATTTAATCGTCATTCGACTTTCCTCGCTGTCGAGGCCGCGAAAAACGTCCCGGTTCTGATTCCGCAGCGCCTCCAGTATTTCATCATCGGTATATACACGGAGGACGCCGCGGAAGATCAGCAATGGGTCTTTGTTTTTTACGTCCTCGACAACGAGGCAATCTCCTGACTTTTCTATTTTTTCCTTTAAAACTTTCCTATCCTCCATCGTCCTGCAGCCCATAACAATTTTCCTATCTTTAGCCTTTCGCACTTGCTCCACCTCAACTCCCCCCTCTTTGGCTTTGACAGCCTCTCTAATTCTTTTTATTATGTCCTCTCCTGTTTCCCCTTCATCTCTGGACGTCACCACTATCGAGTGCAGCGCGGTCCTTCCTGGGGTCTGCCTTTTCGGTGGACCCGCCGCTACACTCGCATAAGTGGTGGTCTTCTCCAAAAGTTCCCCCTGCCTCTCCATCGCCTGTTTCAGCCTTTCCATCTTCTCGCTGCTCTCTTTCACCAGCGCGCTATGCTCCGCTAGTGAAAGGAGCAACGAGTTAACCTCCGGGGGGGTTTTGGGTGTTTCCTGTGGAGGTGTTGCCTTAACGGCGTCCTCTCCCACAGGCCCAGCCCCCTTTATCTGTACAGCAGCCGCCGCCTCTTCCTTAATGAGCTGGAATAGCCGTTCCACCGATTGGGTGATCCCGGCCTTCAAGTCTGCCCTCAGGTTGCGCGATTCGCTAAGATGCGATTTCGCGCGCAGAAGGCAGTTTCGGGCCTCGGTCACCCGATCGGTGGATTTGTTCTGCTTCAGCTGGCTTGTTCCCGGCGAGGCTTCCGGCGCCCCAGTAGACGTTCGGCGCGACGCAGCCTTGCTGTCCAGCTGAGAAGTCACGCCTTTTGTGGACCTCTGGGGCACTGTAGCCGCCAGAGCAGTCATCTTTGACGGTTTAGCGGCAGCTGATGGGAGGGGCTGAGACTCGGCCATTCTCCCATTCTCCCACTCTCCAATGCTTCGCCTCACTTTAGAGGCTTGAGTTGAAGCACTGGGAGGAGAGACTTCCCCCTCGAAGGTGATGGACAATGCCGCACTCGAAGGAGAGACACGGGAATCCCTGGAGCCCTTTTTTGCTGGGGTTCTGGAGAGGAACATGGTTTAAGGAGGGAGTTGAAGTGAACGAAAATCAAATATAATTTTTTAAAATTTCAATATTTTGTCTTATTTTGATCCCTGTAAAGGGGGGATCAGTCATAAAATATAAATTCAGGTCAATGGAATTGCGGCTACAAATGTAGCCACGTCAATAGTTTAAATAAATTTAAAATTAAAATTTTTATAATTAAAATTAAGAATAAAATTGTCAAATTAGGAATAAATATGTATAAAAGTATAGTTAAAATATGTATTAAAATTTTAATAAAATTCTGGCTAAATATTGAGATTAAAATATAACTGATTATAGACTAAAAAATTTTTTGAAAATTTTTGGCGTTGGTTAGGTTAGGTTAGGTTAGGTTAGGTTAGGTTGGGTTAGGTTAGGTTAGGTTAGGTTAGGTTAGGTTAGGTTAGGTTAGGTTAGGTTTTTTTTTTTTTTTTTTTTTTTTTTTTTTTTTTTAAGAAAAAAAAGGCCCCCTGCCATCTAGATTCGCAGGGACGTTTTCAGGGCTATACATGTTTTAAAAGCATATATTTGTTTTAATTGTGAACGTCGATTTGTAAATAATAAATAAAATAAATATCTTCTATAGTTGTAATTGTAAAAACTTTTGTCATTTAATTGTATTTTCGTTTAAAAATTTGTCAATTTATTAATTAATATAATTGTAATAAATAAAGTAATAATATAAGATAAAATAATAGAATAAAACCTTTAAAATCAAAATTAGGAACGTCTACTATTTATTCCGAATATTTACCGATTTCACAATTTTAACAACAAATTCTAAAAATTTTTGGCAATTTTTTCGGTCTCCCATGAGGATCGCCAAATTTCCTTGTGTCAGTCTCATGTCGACTGTCATTTCCAAGTCGTGCCTGTGGGAGGAATATACAGGGCACTCCGTTAGCAGGTGGAGGACAGTCTCCTGCTTGTCGGGGTCGCAGGCACACGCTGGGTTGTCCTTGCACTTGAAGCGAGTCAAGTACTCGGAGAACCCACCGTGTCCTGTTAGGGCCTGGGTCAGCTCCTTGGTCATCCCTATCTTCCGAACCGTCCTGTACGCAGCGATCGCGCACGGAAAGAATAGCTTAGTCGTGGCCGCCGTTTCCCCAGTACGATAACGCCGGTTCCATTCGCTGAGGGTATCCTTACGGATCATACGCTTAACGAATGAAACCGGGCACTTATCGTAGTGAGGTTTCCGCTTACTCCTTAAGGCAGCCTCCTTGGCGAGCGAGTCGGCTCTCTCGTTGCCCTCCAGCCCCGCGTGAGCCTTGACCCAGAACAGGGAGACGCTCTTATTCTGGGTATTGCTGCGGCGGATGGCGTCCCTCGTTTCCACGGCGAGGGCGTGGAGGGCTTCGGGGTTCACGACTGCTTGGAGAGCTGCCATGGAGTCGCTGTAGATAGCGAACGCCGTCTCGGTCCTTCTGAGGACTTCCTTCACTGCTTCACAGAGGGCCAAGAGCTCCGCCTGGTAGACGGTACAGTAAGACGGCAGAGCAAGTCTGAGGGCTTTGGTCTCGGCCTGGTCGGTCCACACGGACAATGCGGCCCCGTCCTTGCCCTCAATCTTGCTGCCGTCTGTGAAGATACGCACCGCATAGTTGCGGTGCTCATTATATTGTTCCTCGTCTACCAGGCGTTGCAGTGCGATAGCCCTCTGCTCAGCCGGATGTGGCATCTGCAGTGCCGATGCCACTCGCTCGATCTCCCTGTCCCCCAGTGCTGGATGTGGTAACCCTCTCTTGGCCTCATACAGTGAGGCCACCTCTCGGATTCGGAGGTCGAGAGGGAGTATCCCAGCCAGCACCAGAGCAGAGTGTAGGGAGACCGTGCGATAGGCTCGGCACAGCTTCTGCGCGAAGCTCCTCTGGACGGCGTTCAGCTTCTTTTGGACCCCAATTTTGGAAGCGGCCGGCGACCACGCGCTCGCTGCGTACAGGATGATGGGTTCGACTGCAGCTGTGTATATGCAGCGGATGACGTCCGGATGCAGACCCCAGCTGACCCTTGCGGCCCTCGACAGCTGCTTATAAATACCGATGGCTCGGGAGCAGACGTTTGCGACGTGGGTATTGAAAGTCAACTTGTGGTCGATGGTGAGACCAAGCAGTTTGATTTCCTCAGACATGCCAATGTCCACCCCGCCCATTCTGAGACATGGGGTGTCATGCTTCAGTTTGCGCGTTACCAGCATTGCTTTGGTCTTATGCGGCGCAAACTTCAGCTTGTTCGTGACACCCCATGCGCGTACATATTCAAGGGCGACATTGGCATCCCTTTGGACCTCAAGTGCCGTCTCCCCATCGAACACGAGGACGACATCGTCCGCAAACGCCTGACAATAGACCCCCCTACTTTCGAGTTCCTGCAGCAGAGGATCCAGCACGACGTTCCATAATATGGGACCACTAATAGACCCCTGGACGCATCCCTTCCCGGTCCTGGATTTATGCTCCGCTCCCGCGTACCGGACTTTCACCACTCGCTCGGACAAGTAACTGTCGAAGACCCGTCTCAAGTTCACAGGACACTTTTCCTCAGCCAGACGGACTCGGATGGCCGGCCACCAAGCGCTGTCGAAGGCTCCCTCTATGTCCAAGGACACAATCGTGACAAGCCTCTTTGCATTAAGCCTGTCACGAATGTGCCCCATGAGAGTATAGAGGGAGTCCTCAGTGCTTTTTTGGGGCATGAAGCCGTACTGGCGAGTACTCATCCTGGGTAGTAAATGGAACTTGAGTCGGGCCACGAGCATCTTCTCGTATATCTTGCCGAGTACAGGCAAAAGACCAATCGGCCTGTATGACTTCGGAGTGGTGTAGTCCTCTTTCGCGGGCTTACGGAGCACAACGACTGTTGCCTCTTTCCAGGACCGTGGAAAGTATCCATGCGCCAGGCACTTGTTCATCAAGTGCAGAACTAGTTCTGGGTCTTGTTGGATAGCGTGGCCCCATATATCCGCCGTCAGACCATCGGAACCGGGGGCTTTTTTGGGGTTGAACGAGGAGACTGCTCGCCTTAGCTCGTCAGAAGTGAACGGAGGATCCCAGGGCTCAACTTGGTGTTCCCCGTTCACCTCTTCCGCTCGTTGCCGCATCTTTCTGTGCTCCTCGTTATCCCCCTCCGGACGGTCTTCCGGGTAGAACGTCTGTGCCAGAAACCTCGCTGACTCTTCGGGGTCTAGTGTCTTCGCGTCCCTCACCATCGGTATGTCCTCCTCTCTCTTTTCAGTACTTCGTATGACCCTGTATATTCCTTCCCACAGGCCTTCTTTATTCTGTTTCTCACAGAAACCCTTCCAGCTCTCGACCTTTGCTTTGGCTACTGCTTGCTCATACTCTTCTTTCTGTTTCAGGTACTCCTCAACAACCTTTGGTCTACGAACCGGCGCTGCACATCGGATCCTTCGCTTTTTAGTGACCACCAGCTTCTTCAGGCTGGCGAGTTCTTCAGACCACCACGGCACTGAGAGTTTCTCGGCTGTCTTTTTCTTGGGCATCACTTCGGTACAGACGTTTTTGTACCGCCGTAGTAAGTTCCTCGACTACCAGGTCCAACCCGTGCACGCTGTCGATCTGGTCGAACAGGCTTACAGTCAGGTTGTTGGTTAGCTTAATTTGGGCCAGTTTCTCACGAAACTGGCCCCAATTAGCCTTTTTGGTATTGTAGGACCTGGTAGTCCGGTGCACCGTGATGCCCACAGACTTTTCGAGATGTACTAAGAACTCTATGCCGTTGTGGTCCGATCCCGTCAGATCGTCGACGACTCGCCAGCCGTCGGTCACCGCTAGCATATCCGCTGTGCAGGCTGTGACGTCGACGCAGCTCGTGTAACGTCTGTCACCACGAACTACGTCGAAGGTTGGAGTTTCCCCTCTGTTAAGTATTTGCAGGCCAAGCTGGTCGAGAGCTCCCAGCATCTCGTCGCCTCTGCTATTGGTCTCTCTACTGCCCCACCAAACACTCCAGGCGTTGGCGTCTCCTCCCATTATGAGCCTATGTGGGCCGGTCTCGCTTTCTACCTTTCTTAAGCTGTCCAGGTATGGCCCCCAAGGGCTGGTCTGGCTCAAAGTAGAACGAGACCAGAGTTAGTTCCCAGGCACCAGTTTGGATCCCCACCACGGCGATGTTGTTCGTGGTGAGTTCTGGGTACTGTCTAACGGCAAGCCTTGGGTTAAAAACGGCTATTGCCGCTTTGACAGTCCCTTCTCCTTGCCTGGTGCTCTGGAAGATTCGAACACCCCTGTCCCGCTCATCCTTTGAGCGTTGCCCACGTAGGGCTCCTGGATCAGCGCTGCGGTTACTTTGCGCTGCTCGGCCTCAAGCATAAGCTCCTGGGTCGCCAACTTCTTCCTTTGGAGATTCACCTGGAGTATTTTGTGCGGCAGTGTGTCCACTGGGACCACCTTAGCAGTAGGCGACGGACGCACGTGCTAGTCGGTCCCACCTGACTCGAACAGGACACTCGGGGCTGAACGCGTTGTGGTCCGTCTTCTCCATCTTCGCCTTGACGCAGTTGTGGCATTTTGGGCAATCCGCCTTTAGCCACTGGGCACAATCTGCACGTAGGTGAGGGCCTCCGCAATGGCTGCACAAGTCGGCCGACTCTTTACAGAGCCGCCGACTATGCCCGTATCCTAAACACCTAGTGCACTGCACCAGTGGCGACTGGTCGTCAACGAAGACGGTCTGAAGGTCGATACGCGCTCTTCCCTTTTCGAGCATCCTGTTGTAGATCGTCGGGGACGTGCTGACGATCACGTTCTGGGTCTGCGGGTTTCTGGAGCTTTTTTTATATTTTATTACAAGTCTGTCCTCCTCGCTGTCCAGGCCGCGAAAAACATCCCTATTCTGATTCCGTAGCGCCCCCAGCACTTCCTCATCAGAGTGGATACGGAGGACGCCCCGAAAGACCAGTAGCGGGTCTTTGTTCTTCACGTCCTCGACAGCGAGGTGGTCTCCAGCCTTTTCGAGTCTGTCTCGCAATCGGCTACGCTCCTCAACCGACCTACACCCCATAACAACTTTACGGTCCCTAAGCCTTTCGCACACACTCAACCTCAACTCCCCCATCCCTTGCTCTTACAGCCTGTCTTATTTTGGCCATTACTTCCTCCCAGAGTCCCCCTCGTCTTTCGACGTCACAACTATGGAGTGCAGCGCGGTCCTTCCTGGGGTCTGCCTTTTCGGTGGACCCGCCGCTACACTCGCATAGGTGGCCGTCCTCTCAACAATTTCCCCCTGCCTCTCCATCGCTCGCTGCAGCTGCTCCATCTTCTCGTTGCTCTCCTTCACTAGCGCGCTATGCTCCGCCAGTGAAGCGAGCAACGAGTCAACCTCCGGAATGCTCCTGGGTACGTCTGGTGGAGGTATTGCCTTGATAGCATCGCCCCCCGCCAGCTCAGTTACCGTCGCCGCCCGTTCAGCCGCCGCCGCTGCCTCTTCCTTCACCAGCTGGTACAGCCGCTCCACCGATTGGGTGATCCCTACTTTCAGGTCCGCCCTCAGATTGCGCGAATCACCAAGGTGTGACTTCGCGCGCAGAAGGCAGTTCCGAGCTTCGGTCACCCGATCGGTGGGTTTGTTCGGCTGCAGCTGGCTTGCTCCCGGTGATGCTCCCAGAGTTTCGGTCGAGGTTCGGCGCGCTGCGGCCTTACTGTGCGGCTGAGATGCAGCGCGCCGCGCGGGCTTCTGGGAGGCAAACATCGTCGGAGCTACCCTTTTGGGTGAGTGCGCGGCGACCGGCTGAGGAGGCCGCGATTCGGTCAACTTCCCTGTTTCCCACTCGCCAATGCTTCGCCTCACACTTGAGGCTTGAGTTGAAGCACTGGGAGGGGAGAGCTCCTTGTCGAAGGTGATGGAGAGTGCTTCGTTCGACGGAGAGACTTGGGGAGCCAGGGTGGTCTTTTTCGCAGGGGTCCGGGAGAGGAACATGGTTATGGAGAGGGAGTTGAAGTTGAGCAAATAATCAAATTAATTGAAGTTTAATTTTGTTTTATTAATTATTGTACTGATCCCTGTAAAGGGGGGATCAGTCAACGTCAATATTAAAATAAAACTTTTATATAAATATGGTCACCTAAGAATTAATGATTATTAATATTGCGATGGAGAAATTTAAAGCTTTGGGTCAAAATATGAATAAATAATAAATTTGCGTCACTTAAATAATAATTCGGTCCCTGTAAGAGGGGATTAGTCGTATAATTGACAATATTTATTTAAAAGTGGCTTCAGAATGAAGTAACGTCAGCAAAATAAAAAATTTTTTGTTAATATATAAATTTGTAGTAAATAAAATTAAAAATATATTTAAATTAAATTATTGAATTTAGGATTAAATATGTTAAAAATTATGGTTTAAAATTCGTATTAAAATTCTGATAAAATTATGGATAAATATTGGGATTGATATATAATTAATTAGACGATAAAAATATTATTGAAAATTTTTGTCCCAATCGGAGTTCCTTTCCCTATAGTATACAACTCAAGAAAAATGGGAGGGTGGGCGGGCAATTTTTTGACGTTCTATGTGAGGCAGGCGGGCGTGCGAGGTGTCAGGAGACAGGTCTCGACGCGGGCTAGCTCACGAGAACGGTTACAG
Source organism: Mythimna loreyi (assembly GCA_029852875.1). Lineage (NCBI taxonomy): Eukaryota > Metazoa > Arthropoda > Insecta > Lepidoptera > Noctuidae > Mythimna > Mythimna loreyi. The sequence goes on from JARGEH010000092.1 coordinate 29,091, forward strand.
AAGTACGTTCAGTATAAAAATTTTAAATTATG
>JARGEH010000095.1:0-27000 GCA_029852875.1 Mythimna loreyi
ATTGGGGTCCAAAAGAAGCTGAACGCCGTCCAGAGGAGCTTCGCGCAGAAGCTGTGCCGAGCCTATCGCACGGTCTCCCTACACTCTGCTCTGGTGCTGGCTGGGATACTCCCTCTCGACCTCCGAATCCGAGAGGTGGCCTCACTGTATGAGGCCAAGAGAGGGTTACCACATCCAGCACTGGGGGACAGGGAGATCGAGCGAGTGGCATCGGCACTGCAGATGCCACATCCGGCTGAGCAGAGGGCTATCGCACTGCAACGCCTGGTAGACGAGGAACAATATAATGAGCACCGCAACTATGCGGTGCGTATCTTCACAGACGGCAGCAAGATTGAGGGCAAGGTCGGGGCCGCATTGTCCGTGTGGACCGACCAGGCCGAGATCAAGGCCCTCAAACTTGCTCTGCCGTCTTACTGTACCGTCTACCAGGCTGAGCTCTTGGCCCTCTGTGAAGCCATGAAGGAAGTCCTCAGAAGGACCGAGACGGCGTTCGCTATCTACAGCGACTCCATGGCAGCTCTCCAAGCAGTCGTGAACCCCGAAGCCCTCCACGCCCTCGCCGTGGAAACGAGGGACGCCATCCGCCGCAGCAATACCCAGAACAAGAGCGTCTCCTTATTCTGGGTCAAGGCTCACGCGGGGCTGGAGGGCAACGAGAGAGCCGACTCGCTCGCAAAGGAGGCTGCCTTAAGGAATAAGCGGAAACCCCACTACGATAAATGCCCGGTTTCATTCGTTAAGCGTACGATCCGTATGGATACCCTCAGCGAATGGAACCGGCGGTATCGTGCTGGGGAAACGGCGGCCACGACTAAGCTATTCTTTCCGTGCGCGATCGCTGCGTACAGGACGGTGCGGAAGATAGGGATGACCAAGGAGCTGACCCAGGCCCTAACAGGACACGGTGGGTTCTCCGAGTACTTGACTCGCTTCAAGTGCAAGGACAACCCAGCGTGTGCCTGCGACCCCGACAAGCAGGAGACCGTCCTCCACCTGCTCACGGAGTGCCCTGTATATTCCTCCCACAGGCACAATTTCGAATCGAGCGTCGACATGAATGTGACGAAAGATAGTCTCCACTTGTTACTGGAAGACTCAAAAACTCGGCAGAAATTCCTTGAGTATATTATAGTCATTGTTAGTCGCGTTAACAAAATAAATAAATAGCGACAGATATATTCATGATTTTAAAATATTTATTCTATTATTATTTTATTTTAACATATTTATCACCATTATTTATTAACTAATTGACAAATTTAGCACAAATGCAATTTAATGACTACGGCTTTAAAAATAGCAATATTGAAATAATATTATTTATTTAATTTATGTACAAAGTTAGACAAATTTTATAATGCGACTTAATGACTTCAGTTTTAAATATTTATAGAAATTATATTGTTTATTTATCTCCTATTTCAAATGTAATACTTATTTCATTTGATGAACAATTCCTACAGCCCCAAACAACGTCCCTGCAAAACCTGACAGCAGGGGGCTTTTCGCATGTTTAAAATAAAAAAAAAAAAAAAAAAAAAAAAAAAAAAAAACCTAACCTAACCTAACCTAACCTAACCTAACCTAACCTAACCTAACCTAACCTAACCTAACCTAACCTAACCTAACCTAACCTAACCTAACCTAACCTAACCTAACCTAACCTAACCTAACCTAACCTAACCTAACCTAACCTAACCTAACCGGGGTCTGCACCCGGAGGTCATCCGCTGCATCTACACGGCTGCAGTCGAACCCATCATCCTGTACGCAGCGAGCGCGTGGTCGCCGGCCGCTTCCAAAATTGGGGTCCAGAAGAAGCTGAACGCCGTCCAGAGGAGCTTCGCGCAGAAGCTGTGCCGAGCCTATCGCACGGTCTCCCTACACTCTGCCCTGGTGCTGGCTGGGATACTCCCTCTCGACCTAAGAATCCGAGAGGTGGCCTCACTGTATGAGGCCAAGAGAGGGTTACCACATCCAGCACTGGGGGACAGGGAGATCGAGCGAGTGGCATCGGCACTGCAGATGCCACATCCGGCTGAGCAGAGGGCTATCGCACTGCAACGCCTGGTAGACGAGGAACAATATAATGAGCACCGCAACTATGCGGTGCGTATCTTCACAGACGGCAGCAAGATTGAGGGCAAGGTCGGGGCCGCATTGTCCGTGTGGACCGACCAGGCCGAGACCAAAGCCCTCAAACTTGCTCTGCCGTCTTACTGTACCGTCTACCAGGCTGAGCTCTTGGCCCTCTGTGAAGCAGTGAAGGAAGTCCTCAGAAGGACTGAGACGGCGTTCGCTATCTACAGCGACTCCATGGCAGCTCTCCAAGCAGTCGTGAACCCCGAAGCCCTCCACGCCCTCGCCGTGGAAACGAGGGACGCCATCCGCCGCAGCAATACCCAGAACAAGAGCGTCTCCTTGTTCTGGGTCAAGGCTCACGCGGGGCTGGAGGGCAACGAGAGAGCCGACTCGCTCGCCAAGGAGGCTGCCTTAAGGAGTAAGCGGAAACCTCACTACGATAAGTGCCCGGTTTCATTCGTTAAGCGTATGATCCGTAAGGATACCCTCAGCGAATGGAACCGGCGTTATCGTACTGGGGAAACGGCGGCCACGACTAAGCTATTCTTTCCGTGCGCGATCGCTGCGTACAGGACGGTTCGGAAGATAGGGATGACTAAGGAGCTGACCCAGGCCCTGACAGGACACGGTGGGTTCTCCGAGTACTTGACTCGCTTCAAGTGCAAGGACAACCCAGCGTGTGCCTGCGACCCCGACAAGCAGGAGACTGTCCTCCACCTGCTGACGGAGTGCCCTGTATATTCCTCCCACAGGCACGACTTAGAAATGAGAGTCGACTTACCAGTGACTGCAGAAAATCTGTCTACGCTCATTGCAGACCGGAAATGTAGACAAAAACTAATCGAATTTGCTGTAAAAATAGTGAAATCCGTAAATATACAAAACAAATAGGCAACGCTGCAAATTCTAAAGTAATTTTATTTTTATTATTTTATATTATTTATAACTTTTATTTTAATAAGAAATTGACAATTTTAAATTTTAATTTAAATAATAATAACTATTGAAATATAATATTATTCCCTTATTTATAATCATTTTATTTTTAACAACTTGAGAAATCATGCAAAAATGCAACTTAATTGACTACGTTTTTAAAATTTATTATTGAAATTATATCTATTATTTATAAAAAATCTTAGTTAAAATAAAAATATGATCTTTAAATACCTGTAGCCCCTAACAACGTCCCTGCGCAACCTGACGGCAGGGGGCCTTTCGCATGGCGGGAGTGGTTTTTAGCCGGTAGGAGTCCGGCACTACCCAGACTGCCTCCTCTATGGAGTGGTCTGGGTGTCCATGATGGATTTTCCATTCCCGCCACAAAAAAAAAAAAAAAAAAAAAAAAAAAAAAAAAAAAAACCTAACCTAACCTAACCTAACCTAACCTAACCTAACCTAACCTAACCTAACCTAACCTAACCTAACCTAACCTAACCTAACCTAACCTAACCTAACCTAACCTAACCTAACCTAACCTAACCTAACCTAACCTAACCTAACCGGCGATATCGAGTCTGAGCCCATCCGCGCTCGAGAACGCATCGTTTTCGCATCGCTCCGTACTAAAAAATTCGAAAAAGTGGTCAAAAGTCGTCGGATTTTGGCGAAATAAGTGTCATTCGAAGCGTATAAAGTCGGGTCACGTCATAAATCAAAAATTGTGCGTTTGGATTGCAGTGGAAAGCGAGGAAAAAGGAAAAACCTCGTTGAGGTTATGTTTTTCAAAGTGCTAAAGTGTTAAAACGCATATAACTCATATTCTACAGCGGTGACCCTCAAGTTTTATTTGACCAATTGGTGCGGATCGGTCAGACCTATAACCCACAATTGTTCTGGAATTTTCCGAACGAAAATCTAGGAGAAAAACCGGAAAAACTGAAAAGCACGTGTGCACGAGGTAGCAGAAGGAGCAGTCAGAGAGACGCCGTTTCTTCGCAGCTCCGTGCCCAGTAAGCAGAAAAGACTCCTCGAACATTCGGAAAAATTTTACGCTAAGTAGTCTTATAGTTATTTAAGTTTTAATATTAAAAATTAGACGTTGAATATCTCGGAAACCACAGCGATTACCTAGTCTTTTTTCATCGAAACTCGTTGCGCGCTAAAGCCCTTAGCTTAAATATTTATTTAAATTATTTTTGTCGCTGTTGGATGTCGAGATATTCAATTATTTTATAAAAAAGTGGTTTTTAATAAAAAAAACCACTTTTTATTATTATTTTTTATTATATTATATTTTAATCTTGTAGAGCCTTAATTAAGCTATTTTAAGCATATTTTTTTAGATTTTTAGGACCTTCGGTTCGGGAGATATCGAATTTCGAAGATTTTTCTTGAATAAATCAGAAAATATACACTTTTTTATAAATTTGACTTAATAGAAAGTCTTAACTAACCACTGACATCTCCTTTTATCAAAATCTCATCACTCTAGGACTTATAGAAGCGGATTCACGCGAAATAGTATCGATTTCGGCCATTTTTAATTCTTAGTGAATAACTTCGGAACTTCATATCTCCTAAACCAAGAGGCGTGCGAACACCGGATTTTCGCAGGGGTCTCTAGCGTGCTGAGGCGGGGATAAATTTCGGCTTTTCAGGCGTTTTTAAGGCCTGAAATTTTTCAGCGCTGAAACAGCCCGCGACAGTGAGGCCTGGTCAGGGGATTCACGGAGATCGAAACCGCGTCTCTCTGCGACCTATGGTTGCGGAGTTACAGCCACTCAAAGTTGGCATTTGACATTAGAGCGGCCATCTTGAAAACTTTTGACCGGACATAACTCCGGTCCTGGTGGCCGTAGAGAGTTGCGGTTTGCAGATTCGGACTCCAAGAGCCAATTCCTACATAATCAAACCGTTTTCGGGCGATTTAGCGCTGAAAAATTTCAGGACCTCGGAGTCTACTCCACGGGGTAGGGTGAGTCGAGCCAAGCCAAATAAGCCCAAACACGGGTATTCTGTGGCCACGGAAAGGGAAGTTATACCGGGTCGAAAGTGGATTTTGACAGTTCAAGAACTGTCAAACAAAATTTTGGACTTGGATAACTCCTGAACCGGGGGTCGTGGAAGATTCTAGTTTTCTCGGGGAGCACTGGCGGGTTCTTCTCTTTCTCTCGGGGGTAGTTTTACTCGAATCCGTGCTGGTGGAATTTTTCAGCCTGAAACCGGCTCTGGGGGATAGAACTCGTCGAGCCAAGTCCAACGAGCCCAAGAACGACTGCTTTCGGTTTAACGGTTCCGGAGTAAACATAATTCACCCAATTTCGGTTGCCATCTTGGGAATTTTACCCAAAACTTCACTTGGATATATCTCCGGAACCACTTGTAGTAGACCTGCCGAGTTTGGGTTCGTTTGAAAGGGCTTTGGGAGGGCTCTCTTTCTAACGGTAGAGTTTTGCTCTACATAGAGACGAAATTTTGTTTCCGGCAATTTTTGCATTTGTCCCATACTGGAGTATTTAAGACACCACGTTACACGTGGAAAAGTGTACCGGACACGTGTTCTCAGCACTGGGAACTTGTATTATTGTACGTAGAGTTTAAGTTTAGTATTAAGATCGTGCTTTTTATAAAATAGAGCTGCATACGTACCGACTACAGTTACTTTTCTCACATAAGACGGCATTTCCCTCTCACAGGGATAGCCAAAATATCTTTGACCTCTCACTGTTCCCCATTTACAGGAACAGAGCAATAGTTGCAGCCACGAGTTCTGTCTATTAGGCAATTTTATTTTATTTTATTCTTCTTATTTCTTATTTTTAGACTCTTACTATCCCCCATATACAGGGTTAGTAAAATAAACATAGAAAGTAGGACATTTTATTTTTTATTTTAACAAACGGACGATCTACCTTTTGACAAGACATCATGCCTCTTGCACACACACCCCGCAAGCAAGCTGTACCAGAGACAAACTCCCCAGTCGACAGGGAGAAGGCAGGACCATCTCCCAAAACAACCCCCACTCCAAGTGTTCGGAAGAGCATAGGGGAGTGGGAAAACAGCAAATCCAGGGATCCTAGGGCAGCAGTATCGACCACATTCACAATGTCGCCAAAAAAGCAGGCGCAGCTCCCACCAGCCCTCCCGAGAACGGCGCTTAAGGTAACGCTGCCCCAAACAGCAAAAGAGTCCAAAAGGCGTAGCCTTACAGAGACCACAGGTGGGTCGCAAAAGACGATTGCCGTGGCCGACAGAGTGACTGAAGGCCGAACCTGGCTTCAGAGAGCAAAAACCCAGTTGGGGGAATCGCGCAACCTGAAGTCCGAAATAAAAGTAGGTATCACTCTGGCGGTCGACTCCATGTACAAACTCATTAAAGAGGCAGCGGTGGAGATTGAGACCCTCAGGCAAAAATCTGGCCAATCTGAGGTCAGGGACCCTGTATCTCCCCTCAGTGTTAATGCACTGAGTGAGGATACAGGAGACACCACCACAGCCCTCCTAATTAGTAAAATCGAGGCTCACTCGAAACTGCTGCAGGAGAACAATAAGAGCATGGAGGACCTCAAGTTAGCACTCGAGGAGCAAAAGTCGCAGACCGAGACAGCCTCATACGCCAAGGTGGCTGCAGCCTGGAGCAGCAGTGGGACGTCATATAGACAGAACACGCTGCACTCGGTAGTGGTCACTTCGAAAAACGAAGCAGACACTGGGGAGGAAGTACTGGAAAAGGTGAGAAAAGCGGTAGAGGCTAAGGATGGATGGGTGAAGGTTGAAAGGGTGCGAAAGGCTAAAAACAGAAAAATTGTTATGGGATTTGAGACGGAAAGTGAGAGAGACAAGGTGAAAGCGAGATTAGAGAGCGACAGCATCAACCTCACCGTGGAGGCCATGAAAAACAAGGACCCGATGTTGATCCTCAGAGACGTCTTGGCAATAAATACCGATGAAGACGTTCAAAAAGCTCTGAGGAATCAGAATCGGGACGTTTTTCGTGGCCTCCGCGATGGGGAAGATAGAATGGAAGTAAGGTATAGGAGGAAAACAAGAAACCCGCACTCTGTACATATTGTGCTGAGCACGTCCCCTGAACTGTGGCAGCGAGTGACTAAAAGAGGCTACGTTCACGTAGACCTTCAGAAAATTCGGGTCGAAGACCAGACCCCACTCATGCAGTGCACTCGCTGCTTGGCTTACGGGCACGGGCGAAGGCACTGTTCAGAGAGAGCGGACTTGTGTAGTCACTGCGGCGGTCCTCACTTAAAAACAGAATGCCCGGACTGGATGGCGGGGGGCACGGCAGTTTGTAGGAACTGTGAGAGGGCGAACCTGCTAAATAAAGAGCATAACGCCTTCAGTTCCGACTGTCCTGTCCGCCGCAAATGGGATGCAATAGCGCGGTCAACCACTGCCTATTGCTAAAGGCGTACCAGGGGAAAAAATTGCCCTCAAATTCGCACAGGCCAACCTCCAACGGAAAAAACTGGCGACCAACGAGATGCTGCTGGAAGCAGAAAGACGAAAGATCTCTGTAGCGTTCCTACAGGAGCCTTATGTTGGAAGTGCAAGAAAAATGAAGAGCCAAAGAGGGGTGCGGGTCTTCCAAGACACTGGTACTGGGGATGGGACTGTCAAAGCTGCAATTGCAGTTTTTGACAAGAGCATTAAAATCATACAGTACCCGGAACTCACCACGGAAAATATTGCCGTGGTGGGAATTCAAACCAGTGCTTGGGAGATCACACTCGCATCTTTTTACTTTGAGCCAGATAAGCCAGTGGAGCCTTACCTCAATCAGTTGAGGCGAATAGGCGCGGCCAATGGCTCAAAACCAATGCTCGTTGGAGGGGACGCCAACGCGAAAAACACCTGGTGGGGGGGCATGGTGGTTGACCGCAGGGGTGAAGATGTGTGTGGAACTCTCGGTGGGCTCGGGCTGAATATCCTTAATGCAGGGCAAATTCCAACTTTCGACACCATCAGGGGAGGTCAGCGCTTCAGTAGCTTTGTCGACTTGACCGCATGCTCCGACAGCATTCTGGGACTAGCGGAGCACTGGAGAGTAGACGAGGGCCTCACGAGCTCCGACCACAATGGCATACTTTTCGACCTCAGGCTGGAGAGAGCGGAGGGTGTCCAGGTTGAAAGATCCACGCGCCTATTTAATACTAAAAAAGCCAATTGGCAAAAATTTCATTCTAAACTTGACCAATTGAGAACCGACTTTGATTTTAATAAAACAGCCATAGATAAAATAAATAGCACACAATCACTGGACATCACCACCGACAACTTCACAAAAATAACACAGGAAGCATGTCGCGAAGCAATGCCTCTCAAAAAAATCAAAGAAAAGCTAACCATGCCATGGTGGTCGGAGAAACTCGATGTGATGAAGAGGAAAGTCGCTACCTATAAAAGAAGAGTGCGATGCGCTGCCCCAATCAGAAGACCGATGGTGGTCGAGAAATACCTAAAACTGAAGATGGAATATGAGGCAGAGGCAGCTCGATGCCAGACCGAGAGTTGGAAAGAGTTCTGCACCAAGCAGGACAGGGAAGGTGTATGGGAGGGGATTTACAGGGTTATTGGAAGGACGACGCAAAGAGGGGTGGATGTGCCAATGGTACAAGATGGCAAGGTGCTTGACGCGGAAGGTTCCGTGAAATTAATCGCGGAAACCTTTTACCCACAGGACCTCGCATGCACTGACAACACCCATCACACAAATATCAGGGCAAAAGCCAAAGCGGTGAATGAGGTAGAGGATGACGAACCGCAAGACCCACCCTTCACGATGACTGAATTGCGTATTGCCTGTGAATCCTTCAATCCCAAGAAGGCTCCAGGAATAGATGGACTTACAGCAGATATATGCAGCCAAGCCATTGGAAGGGACCCCGGTGCCTTCCTGGCTCTTCTGAACCAATGTCTTAAACTCGGGTATTTTCCGAAGTCGTGGAAGGAGGCAACTGTGGTGGTGCTACAGAAACCTGGGAAAAGAGACTACACCACACCAAAATCATATAGGCCCATAGGCCTCCTTCCAGTCTTGGGCAAGATATACGAGAAGATGTTGATGGCTCGCCTCAAGTTTTATATTTTACCAAGGATGAGTACTTGCCAGTACGGATTCATGCCCCAAAAGAGCACCGAAGACTCCCTCTATGATCTAATAAAGTACATTAAGGATAAGCTTGACCTAAAGAAGACCGTCGTATTAATATCCTTGGACATAGAGGGAGCCTTTGATAGTGCCTGGTGGCCAGCAATAAGAGTCCGGCTGGCTGAGGAAAAGTGTCCACCGAACTTGAGGAGGGTCGTCGACAGCTACTTGACGGACAGAAGTGTCAGGGTTAGGTATGCGGGTCAAGAATTCTCCAAAGGCACAAATAAAGGCTGCGTGCAAGGCTCCATCGGAGGCCCGGATTTCTGGAACCTTCTGTTGGATCCCCTCCTTAAAAGCCTGACCGGCAAAGAGGTCTACGTGCAAGCGTTTGCAGACGACGTGGTCCTTGTCTTCGACGGTGATACAGCGTTGGAAATAGAGTGTAAGGCAAACATCGCTCTCGAACATGTTCGGTCGTGGGGTGTCGATAATAAGTTAAAATTCGCACCGCAAAAAACCAGCGCGATGACAATTACGCGTAAACTGAAATACGACACCCCACGACTGAGCATGGGCGGGGTCGAAGTGCCCATGACCAGGGAAATTAAGATCCTGGGTGTCACCGTCGACGACAAGCTGACCTTTAATACGCACGTCGGAAACGTCTGCCAAAAGGCGATCGGGATTTATAAACAGCTGTGCAGGGCTGCAAAGGTTAGCTGGGGATTAAATCCCGAAATCATTAGAGTAATTTATGTAGCAACAATAGAGCCGATTATCCTGTACGCCGCCAGCGTATGGGCGCCAGCGGTAGGAAAACTGGGAATCCAGAAGCGGCTGGGCGTCGTACAGCGTGGGATAGCACAAAAAATGTGCAAGGCATATCGTACCGTCTCTCTCAACTCAGTGCTTTTGTTGGCAGGGATACTTCCTCTGGATCTACGAGTCCGTGAAACGGCCTCACTTTACGAGGCCAAGAGGGGAGTGTCACTGCCGATACTTGGGGACAGGGAGATGGAACGGCCAGAATGCGCGCTGAGGTCCCCGCACCCCGCCAGGCGTATCGACATAGAGTTCAAAAGTCTGGTAGACCGAGAGCAAGCTGACGCCAGTGCCAAGCCAGAGGTTAGGATATTCACTGATGGTAGCAAAATTGGGGGACGTGTCGGCGCTGCGTTGTCCTTGTGGAACAACGAGGCCGAAACACGTACCCTCAAGCTGGCGTTACCAAATTACTGCACGGTCTACCAGGCCGAGCTCTTGGCGATATGCAAGGCAACTGGCGAAATCCGGGAGAGTGCGGCGTCCAGCTTCGGCATCTATAGTGACTCAACGGCAGCTCTCTTAACGGTGAAAAACCACAGATGCCTTCACCCCCTGGCAGTGAAAGCGAGAGAGAACTTAACAGCTGCTTCTCTCCAGAACAAGGTAGTAGACTTGTTCTGGATCAAGGCTCACGCAGGGATTGAGGGTAATGAGAGGGTGGATCAGCTGGCAAAAGAGGCTGCCATCTTGAGCAAAAGGAAGCCGGAGTACGATCTCTGTCCTGCCTCATTCGTCAAGCGCTGCATTCGTCTGGCGGCGATTGACGAATGGAATACAAGATACAGGACTGGTACAACGGCTTCTATAACTAAGATGTTCTTCCCAGATGCGGTGGCGGCGCACAGGATAGTCAGGAAGCTACAAATCGACGGGATCCTGACTCAGATCATGACGGGGCACGGTGGATTCTCCGAATACTTACATCGTTTCAAGTGTAAGGAGAGTTCATCGTGCATCTGCGACCATAATATTGCAGAGTCGATACCACACCTGCTGCTCCGCTGCCCTGCACATGCATACGAAAGAAACCAACTAGAACAGGAGATAGAAATAGAGTTGAACGAAAATAGCATAGGGGAAATAATGAAGGGAAGGAGGAGAAAAGTATTTTTGGATTACTGCATAAAAATTGCAAAACAAGTAATAAAAAGAAATAGAAGTAGTCGGTAACGTATGCAACCACAATATAGTGTAGTATATTAGTTAAGCATATGTAAGAGTAAACAAAACTAAATAATAATTGTTAAGAGCAGTAAAATAAGAAATTAAGTAAAAAATGTAAATAGAATATAAGTTAAACATGTTAAGAAGTACAATGTACACCCTTCGAAAATCTCTGTGTATTGTAAATAACTTAGTTAAGACTTGAAGTGTACCCTAGTGAGTAAGTCATATTTATTTTTGTAAAAATAAATACGAAAAGTGTATTATTTTCCCGAAAACAAAATAAATGTAAACATGAGTCAGGCTAGAATAGGAAACTAAGAAAAAATGGGACACCCACCCATTAAGTGACTGAAAGACGAAGAATGATAGAAAGAACCAGTATGCAGAATAAAAGTGCGAGAGGAATAATAGCGAGAACTAGTATGAAAGTGAATTAGCCGTAGAGTAGTTCCTGATTATGTCAGGGGTAGAGAATGCAAAAAAAAAAAAAAAAAAAAAAAAAAAAAAAAAAAAAAAAAAACCGGCGATATCTACAACACCAGGATAGCGTTTTTGTAACGGTTTTCAACACTAAGCGTGCTAAATTAGCCCCCGCTACACCTCTGACTAATTAATTTTGACTTTCCTTGGACTTTTTAATTTTTCAAATTTTAATAACGTCTCTGTTTACCATTAGATTGCAATAGTTTTTTGTCAATCGGGTTTTCGCTGCACGAACCCAGGTTTCCCGGCGCTGAGCGCGATCCGAAACCCCTCTCGGTCGCTGAAAATCCGATTTTTCATCAAAAAATCCGGTTTTTTGGCCATAATTCAAAATTTTTATACTGAACGTACTTCTGCAACCGTTCTCGTGAGCTAGCCCGCGTCGAGACCTGTCTCCTGACACCTCGCACGCCCGCCTGCCTCACATAGAACGTCAAAAAATTGCCCGCCCACCCACCCATTTTTCTTACGTCCTATATATAAGGAAAGGACTCCGATTTTGACAAAAAATTTTCAATATTATTTTTATTGTCTCATTAATTATATTTAAATTCCAATATTAACCTGAAATTTTTTCAGAATTTTAATAGACATTTTAACCATAATTTTATACATATTTAATCCTAATTTCAATACTATTCTTAATTTTAATTATTAAAATTTTTATTCGCAATTTAAAATTCTATATTATTGACGTGACTTCGTTTTGAAGCCACTTTTTAATAAATATTGTCAATCTTATGACTGATCCCCCCTTTACAGGGACCGAATTTAATATTTAAGTGACATTCTATTCATAATATTAATAATATTAATTATCATATTTTAGGTGACCATATTTATATACAAGTATTCTTTTCATATTGACGTAAACTGATCCCCCCTTTACAGGGATCAGTTCAGAAATAAATAAGAAGAAAATCATTTTTTATTAATTTTATTATCCTCTCAGCTTCAACTCCCTCTCCATAATCATGTTCCTCTCCCGGACCCCTGCGAAAAAGACCACCCTGGCTCCCCAAGTCTCTCCGTCGAACGAAGCACTCTCCATCACCTTCGACAAGGAGCTCTCCCCTCCCAGTGCTTCAACTCAAGCCTCAAGTGTGAGGCGAAGCATTGGCGAGTGGGAAACGGGGAAGTTGACCGAATCGCGGCCTCTTCCGTCGGTCGCCGCGCACTCACCCAAAAGGGTAGCTCCGACGGTGCCTGCCTCCCAGAAGCCTACGCGGCGCGCTGCATCTCAGCCGCACAGTAAGGCCGCAGCGCGCCGAACCTCGACCGAGGCTCTGGGAGCGTCACCGGGAACAAGCCAGCTGCAGCCGAACAAACCCACCGATCGGGTGACCGAAGCTCGGAACTGCCTTCTGCGCGCGAAGTCACACCTTGGTGACTCGCGCAATTTGAGGGCAGACCTGAAGGTAGGGATCACCCAATCGGTGGAGCGGCTGTACCAGCTGGTGAAGGAAGAGGCAGCGGCGGCGGCTGAACGGGCGGCGATGGCGACTGAGCTGGCGGGGGGCGAGGCTATCAAGGCGATACCTCCGCCAGACGCACCCAGGAGCATTCCGGAGGTCGACTCGTTGCTCACTTCACTGGCGGAGCATAGCGCGCTGGTGAAGGAGAGCAACGAGAAGATGGAGCAGCTGCAGCGAGCGATGGAGAGGCAGGGGGAAATAGTCGAGAGGACGGCCACCTATGCGAGTGTAGCGGCGGGTCCACCGAAAAGGCAGACCCCAGGAAGGACTGCGCTGCACTCCGTGGTTGTAACGTCCAAAGACGACGGGGACTCGGGGGAGCAAGTGATGGCCAAAATCAGACAGGCCGTACAAGCAAAGGATGGGGGAGTTGAGGTTGAGTATGTGCGAAAGGCTAAGGACCGTAAAGTTGTTATGGGGTGTAGGTCGGTCGAGGAGCGTAGCCGATTGCGAGACAGAATAGAAAAGGCTGGAGACCACCTCGCTGTCGAGGACGTGAAGAACAAAGACCCGCTACTGGTCTTTCGGGGCGTCCTCCGTATCCACTCTGATGAGGAAGTGCTGGGGGCGCTACGGAATCAGAACAGGGATGTTTTTCGCGGCCTGGACAGCGAGGAAGACAGACTCGTAATAAAATATAAAAAAGCTCCAGAAACCCGCAGACCCAGAACGTGATCGTCAGCACGTCCCCGACGATCTACAACAGGATGCTCGAAAAGGGAAGAGCGCGTATCGACCTTCAGACCGTCTTCGTTGACGACCAGTCGCCACTGGTGCAGTGCACTAGGTGTTTAGGATACGGGCATAGTCGGCGCCTCTGTAAAGAGTCGGCCGACTTGTGCAGCCATTGCGGAGGCCCTCACCTACGTGCAGATTGTGCCCAGTGGCTAAAGGCGGATTGCCCAAAATGCCAAAACTGCGTCAAGGCGAAGATGGAGAAGACGGACCACAACGCGTTCAGCCCCGAGTGTCCTGTTCGAGTCAGGTGGGACCGACTAGCACGTGCGTCCGTCGCCTACTGCTAAGGTGGTCCCAGTGGACACACTGCCGCACAAAATACTCCAGGTGAATCTCCAAAGGAAGAAGTTGGCGACCCAGGAGCTTATGCTTGAGGCCGAGCAGCGCAAAGTAACCGCAGCGCTTATCCAGGAGCCCTACGTGGGCAACGCTCAAAGGATGAGCGGGACCAGGGGTGTTCGAATCTTCCAGAGCACCAGGCAAGGAGAAGGGACTGTCAAAGCGGCAATAGCCGTTTTTAACCCAAGGCTTGCCGTTAGACAGTACCCAGAACTCACCACGAACAACATCGTCGTGGTGGGGATCCAAACTGGTGCCTGGGAACTAACTCTGGTCTCGTTCTACTTTGAGCCAGACCAGCCCTTGGGGCCATACCTGGATAGCTTAAGGAAGGTGGAAAGCGAGACCGGCCCACATAAGCTCATAATGGGGGGAGATACCAACGCCTGGAGTGTTTGGTGGGGCAGTAGTGAGACCAATAGCAGAGGCGACGAGATGCTGGGAGCTCTCGACCAGCTTGGCCTGCAAATACTCAACAGAGGGGAAACTCCAACCTTCGACGTAGTTCGTGGTGACAGACGTTACACGAGCTGCGTCGACGTCACAGCCTGCACAGCGGATATGCTAGCGGTGACCGACGGCTGGCGAGTCGTCGACGATCTGACGGGATCGGACCACAACGGCATAGAGTTCTTAATACATCTCGAAAAGTCTGTGGGCATCACGGTGCACCGGACTACCAGGTCCTACAATACCAAAAAGGCTAATTGGGGCCAGTTTCGTGAGAAACTGGCCCAAATTAAGCTAACCAACAACCTGACTGTAAGCCTGCTCGACCAGATCGACAGCGTGCACGGGTTGGACCTGGTAGTCGAGGAACTTACTACGGCGGTACAAAACGTCTGTACCGAAGTGATGCCCAAGAAAAAGACAGCCGAGAAACTCTCAGTGCCGTGGTGGTCTGAAGAACTCGCCAGCCTGAAGAAGCTGGTGGTCACTAAAAAGCGAAGGATCCGATGTGCAGCGCTGGTTCGTAGACCAAAGGTTGTTGAGGAGTACCTGAAACAGAAAGAAGAGTATGAGCAAGCAGTAGCCAAAGCAAAGGTCGAGAGCTGGAAGGGTTTCTGTGAGAAACAGAATAAAGAAGGCCTGTGGGAAGGAATATACAGGGTCATACGAAGTACTGAAAAGAGAGAGGAGGACATACCGATGGTGAGGGACGCGAAGACACTAGACCCCGAAGAGTCAGCGAGGTTTCTGGCACAGACGTTCTACCCGGAAGACCGCCCGGAGGGGGATAACGAGGAGCACAGAAAGATGCGGCAACGAGCGGAAGAGGTGAACGGGGAACACCAAGTTGAGCCCTGGGATCCTCCGTTCACTTCTGACGAGCTAAGGCGAGCAATCTCCTCGTTCAACCCTAAAAAAGCCCCCGGTTCCGACGGTCTGACGGCAGATATATGGGGCCACGCTATTCAACAAGACCCAGAACTAGTTCTGCACTTGATGAACAAGTGCCTGGCGCATGGATACTTTCCACGGTCCTGGAAAGAGGCAACAGTCGTTGTGCTCCGTAAGCCCGCGAAAGAGGACTACACCACTCCCAAGTCATACAGGCCTATCGGTCTCTTGCCTGTTCTCGGCAAGATCTACGAGAAAATGCTCGTGGCCCGACTCAAGTTCCATTTACTACCCAGGATGAGTACTCGCCAGTACGGCTTCATGCCCCAAAAAAGCACTGAGGACTCCCTCTATACTCTCATGGGGCACATTCGTGACAGGCTTAATGCAAAGAGGCTTGTCACGATTGTGTCCTTGGACATAGAGGGAGCCTTCGACAGCGCTTGGTGGCCGGCCATCCGAGTCCGTCTGGCTGAGGAAAAGTGTCCTGTGAACTTGAGACGGGTCTATGATAGTTACTTGTCCGAGCGAGTGGTGAAAGTCCGGTACGCGGGAGCGGAGCATAAATCCAGGACCGGGAAGGGATGCGTCCAGGGGTCCATTAGTGGTCCCATATTATGGAACGTCGTGCTGGATCCTCTGCTGAAGGAACTCGAAAGAAGAGGGGTCTATTGTCAGGCGTTTGCGGACGATGTCGTCCTTGTGTTCGATGGGGAGACGGCACTTGAAGTCCAAAGGGATGCCAATGTCGCCCTTGAATATGTGCGCGCATGGGGTGTCACGAACAAGCTGAAGTTTGCGCCACATAAGACCAAGGCAATGCTGGTAACGCGCAAACTAAAGCATGACACCCCATGTCTCAAAATGGGCGGGGTGGACATTGGCATGTCTGAGGAAATCAAACTGCTTGGTCTCACCATCGACCACAAGTTGACCTTTAACACCCACGTCGCAAACGTCTGCTCCCGAGCCATCGGTATTTACAAGCAGCTGTCGAGGGCCGCTAGAGTTAGCTGGGGTCTGCATCCGGAAGTCATCCGCTGCATTTACACAGCCGCAGTCGAACCCATCATCCTGTATGCAGCGAGCGCGTGGTCGCCGGCCGCATCCAAAATTGGGGTCCAGAAGAAGCTGAACGCTGTCCAGAGGAGCTTCGCGCAGAAGCTGTGCCGAGCCTATCGCACGGTCTCTCTACACTCTGCTCTGGTGCTGGCTGGGATACTCCCTCTCGACCTACGAATCAGAGAGGTGGCCTCACTGTATGAGGCCAAGAGGGGGTTACCACATCCAGCGCTGGGGGACAGGGAGATCGAGCGAGTGGCATCGGCACTGCAGATGCCACATCCGGCTGAGCAGGGGGCTATCGCACTGCGACGCCTGGTAGACGAAGAACAATATAACGAGCACCGCAATTATGCGGTGCGAATCTTCACAGACGGCAGCAAAATCGAGGGCAAGGTCGGGGCCGCACTGTCCGTGTGGACCGACCAGGCCGAGACCAAGGCCCTCAAACTTGCTTTGCCGTCTTACTGTACCGTCTACCAGGCTGAGCTCTTGGCCCTCTGTGAAGCCATGAAGGAAGTCCTCAGAAGGACCGAGACGGCGTTCGCTATCTACAGCGACTCCATGGCAGCTCTCCAAGCGGTCGTGAACCCCGAAGCCCTCCATACCCTCGCCGTGGAAACGAGGGACGCCATCCGCTGCAGTATTACCCAGAACAAGAGCGTCTCCTTGTTCTGGGTCAAGGCTCACGCGGGGCTGGAGGGCAACGAGAGAGCCGACTCGCTCGCCAAGGAGGCTGCCTTAAGGAACAAGCGGAAACCCCATTACGATAAGTGCCCGGTTTCATTCGTTAAGCGTACGATCCGTATGGATACCCTCAGCGAATGGAACCGGCGGTATCGTACTGGGGAAACGGCGGCCACAACCAAGTTATTCTTCCCGTGCGCGATCGCTGCATACAGGACGGTGCGGAAGATAGGGATGACCAAGGAGCTGACCCAGGCCCTGACAGGACACGGTGGGTTCTCCGAGTACTTGACTCGCTTCAAGTGCAAGGACAACCCAGCGTGTGCCTGCGACCCCGACAAGCAGGAAACCGTCCTCCACCTGCTGACGGAGTGCCCTGTATATTCCTCCCACAGGCACGACTTTGAAATGAGAGTCGACTTACCAGTGACTGCAGAAAATCTGTCTACGCTCATTGCAGACCGGAAATGTAGACAAAAACTAATAGAATTTGCTGTAAAAATAGTGAAATCCGTAAATATACGAAACAAATAGTTGACGTTTTTAATATAGATTTTAAAGAATGCTTTTTACTATTATTTATATTATTACTTTATTTATTGATATAATTAATTAAATGACAAATTTTTAAACAAAAATACAAGTAAATGACAAGATTTTTTATAATCATAACTATTGAAATATATTTATTTATTATTTACATAATTTTGATTTCCTAATTATGACAAATATAGTTTTTGAAACATATGTACAGCCCCAGAAAACGTCCCTGCTCAACCTGATGGCAGGGGGCCTTTCGTATGGCAGGAGTGGGTTTTAGCCGGTAGGAGTCCGGCACTACCCAGACTGCTCCTATATGGGGTGGTCTGGGTGTCCATGATGGATTTCCCATTCCTGCCACCACTTAAAAAAAAAAAAAAAAAAAAAACCTAACCTAACCTAACCTAACCTAACCTAACCTAACCTAACCTAACCTAACCTAACCTAACGAGAGAGCCGACTTGCTCGCAAAGGAGGCTGCCCTGGGGTCGAAGCGGCAACCCGACTATGACAAATGCCCGGTTTCATTCGTCAAGCGTACGATCCGTATGGAAACGCTGGACGAATGGAACCGGAGATATTGCGAAGGACAAACGGCGGCCACGACGAAGATGTTTTTCCCTTCCGCGATCGCTGCGTACAGGACGGTGCGTGGGATGGAGATAACCAAGGAACTGACCCAAGCTCTAACAGGACACGGCGGGTTCTCCGAGTACCTGCACCGTTTCAAGTGCAAGGATAGCCCGGCGTGTACCTGCGACCCCGACACGCAAGAGACAGTCCTCCACCTCCTGACTGACTGCCCGGTGTATGCCTCCCACAGGCATGAATTTGAGATGAGAGTCGACATGCCGGTCAACAAAGCAAATCTCTGCCTTCTAATTCAAGACCGCAAAATAAGACCTAAATTTAAAGAGTTTATTGTCAAAATCGTCCAATCCGTGAAAAAACGGAACAAATAATAATTAATCGTGCTTTTTGAGTGCGTTAATTTAGTAAAAATAAGGAAAATTGACAAAACGCATTATTATATATATATTCAATACTCATGTATAAATAAAGACAAAAGCACAATAATAATCAACATTCTAATTTATTTTAATGATTAAATATAATTCATCTATTTATAATTATTTTATTTATTTAACAATGGACAACTTATGACAAACCGCAATATAATGACAACGAATTCAAACACTACAATGATTAAAATATATTATTTATTAAAAATTTTATGAACAATTACAACATGATTGAAAAAATGACTACAGGCGTAAAAACGTCCCTGCAAAACCTGACAGCAGGGGGCCTTTCGCATGGCGGGAGTGGTTTTTAGCCGGTAAGAGACCGGCACTACCCGGACTGCCTTCACTGTAGGGTGGTCCGGGTGTCCATGATGGATTTTCCATTCCCGCCACCACAAAAAAAAAAAAAAAAAAAAAAAAAACCTAACCTAACCTAACCTCCGTATGGAAACGCTGGATGAATGGAACCGGAGATACTGCGAAGGACAAACGGCGGCCACGACGAAGATGTTTTTCCCTTCGGCGATCGCTGCGTACAGGACGGTGCGCGGGATGGAGATGACCAAAGAACTGACCCAAGCTCTAACGGGACACGGCGGGTTCTCCGAGTACTTGCACCGCTTCAAGTGCAAGGATAACCCGGCGTGTGCCTGCGACCCCGACACGCAAGAGACAGTCCTCCACCTCCTGACTGACTGCCCGGTGTATGCCTCCCACAGGCATGAATTTGAGATGAGAGTCGACATGCCGGTCAACAAAGCAAATCTCTGCCTTCTAATTCAAGACCGCAAAATAAGACCTAAATTTAAAGAGTTTATTGTCAAAATCGTCCAATCCGTGAAAAAACGGAACAAATAATAATTAATCGTGCTTTTTGAGTGCGTTAATTTACTAAAAATAAGGAAAATTGACAAAACGCATTATCATATATATTCAATACTCATGTATAAATAAAGACAAAAGCACAATAATAATCAACATTCAAATTTATTTTAATGATTAAATATAATTCATCTATTTATAATTATTTTATTTATTTAACAATGGACAACTTATGACAAACCGCAATATAATGACAACGAATTCAAACACTGAAATGATTAAAATATATTTTTTATTAAAAATTTTATGAACAATTACAACATGATTGAAAAAATGACTACAGGCTTAAAAACGTCCCTGCAAAACCTGACAGCAGGGGGCCTTTCGCATGGCGGGAGTGGTTTTTAGCCGGTAGGAGTCCGGCACTACCCGGACTGCCTTCACTGTAGGGTGGTCCGGGTGTCCATGATGGATTTTCCATTCCCGCCACCACAAAAAAAAAAAAAAAAAAAAAAAAGCCTAACCTAACCTAACCTAACCTAACCTAACCTAACCTAACCTAACCTAACCATTTCAAGGATCCTTGAAATGGCTCAGTCCATTTCCGGGACCACGGAACTCCCAACATCAGAGGAGATTTGGACGGTGCCCAGCATAAAATGGGTCAACGGAGTCCCTGGTTGCGGCAAGACAACATGGGTAGTGCAGCACTTTGACGAGAAAACGGATGTCGTAGCCACCACGACGACCGAAGCTGCGAAAGATCTCAGAGAGATGCTGGCGCACCGCTTAAGAGATCGCGCGAAGACAAAGGTGCGCACTATGGCCTCAATTTTATCCAACGGGTTCAGTCAGCAAGAGAAATGCTACCGCCTCACGGTAGACGAAGCTCTGATGAACCACTTTGGGGCCATAGTCATGGCAGCAAAGTTGTCTGGTGCAAGCGAGCTCGTTCTCGTCGGAGACGTGAATCAGTTACCATATTTGGAGAGGGAGAACCTATTTCAGCTTAGGTATACCCGCCCAAGTCTGGTAGCTGGTATCACCCATGAACTGCTCTGCACACACCGAAATCCCATGGATGTGGCGTACGCACTAAGTGAGATATACTCCGGTATATACTCCTCCCAGTCGTCGCTGTCACGGGTACACTCCCTGAGGGTGGAAAGTTACACAGGAGCGCAAATACCGAGAGTCGCCCAGAATACCCTGTTCCTGGCTCACACGCAAGAAGAGAAATCTTCCCTTTCCGGCCAGGGATATGGGTCTGGCGAAGGTTCGCGCTTACTAACTATCCACGAGGCTCAGGGGCTAACCTATGACAGGGTTATAATCGTTAACACCAAACCTAGGAGGTTCCAGATCCGCGACAGCGTCTCCCACGCGGTTGTGGCGGTGTCGAGACATAAAGTCAGTTGCGTCTACTACACCGATGACGCCGATGACGCCACAGGCCGCTTCGTAAAGAAGGCGATGAACGCGCCGACTAAATCGGTCGTCGACTACAATCTGAAGACGGCCATACAACATCGAGACGCGCCTGTCGTGGAGGCTCTGCTGTCACTGGTTAAATCCCTGGTCGGTAGCAGGCACGCACCTCCTCCCTCATAATAATGTACATCCCACTCCACTTAACCCAAACCTCAGACAAACCCTACCTTAAACCATAGTAATAGAAATTAGTTACTAAGAAACTAATGTTACCTAAAATTAAGAAAATTGTACCAAAACAGTGAAACATAACATAAAAAGCTTGTGAATGATAATAATATATAAAAAAAAAATAAAAAAAAAACAAAACAAACAAAAAAACAAAATATAAAAAAAAAAAAACATACTATAAAAAAAAAAATAAAAAAAAAATCATAATATAATTAAATATATATATATAAATGGACTCACGTAGTTTTTAAGATTAAGCTAAGAACGTGTCGAGTGAGGACACGATACTGTAAATTTAATAACAATAAAACCTTTAAATAAAAAACACCAATAAAAAAGAGCGCGGACATATAAGTCTGCGGAAGAGTACTAATTTAAAAAAAAAAAAAAAAAAAACCTAACCTAACCTAACCTAACCTAACCTAACCTAACCTAACCAGCCTCGCTTTATGAGGCCAAGAAGGGGATGCCCCATCCAGCGCTAGGAGACCGGGAGATCGAGCGAGTGGTTTCGGCGCTGCAGATGCCACATCCGGCGGAGCAGAGGGCTATTGCACTGCGACGCCTGGTAGACGAGGAACAATACAACGAGCACCGCAATTACGCGGTGCGTATTTTCACGGACGGCAGCAAGATTGAGGGCAAAGTCGGCGCCGCACTGTCGGTATGGACTGGCGACGCGGAGACGAAGGCCCTCAAGCTTGCTTTGCCGTCCTACAGCACCGTCTACCAGGCGGAGCTTCTGGCCCTCTGCAAAGCAACGGAAGAAGCCCTCCGAAGGACCGAGACGGCGTTCGCTATCTACAGCGACTCCATGGCAGCTCTCCAAGCAGTCGTGAACCCCGAAGCCCTCCACGCCCTTGCAGTGGAAGCAAGGGCCAACATCCGCCGCGGCTGCGCCCAGGACAAGAGTATTTCCTTGTTCTGGGTAAAGGCCCACGCGGGGCTGGAGGGCAACGAGAGAGCCGACTTGCTCGCGAAGGAGGCTGCCATGAAGTCGAAGCGGCAACCCGACTACGACAAATGCCCGGTTTCATTCGTCAAGCGTACGATCCGTATGGAAACGCTGGGCGAATGGAACCGGAGGTATTGTGATGGAGAAACGGCGGCCACGACAAAGATGTTCTTTCCTTCTGCGATCGCTGCGTACAGGACGGTGCGGAAAATGGAGATCACCAAGGAACTGACCCAAGCTCTAACAGGACACGGCGGGTTCTCCGAGTACCTGCACCGCTTCAAGTGCAAGGAGAATCCGGCGTGCGCCTGCGACCCGGACCAGCAGGAGACAGTCCTCCATCTCCTAACGGATTGCCCGATATATGCCTTCCCACGGTATGATTTTGAAGCCAAGATAGGCATTAAGTTAGTTAAAGAAAATCTTAGTGTCCTCATAGCGAGCAAAAACCATAGACCTGAGTTAATAGCGCTCATAACAAAAATCGTGACATCAGTAAACAAAAGGAATAAAACTTGACGACGATCGTCAACTTTTATTCTTTTTGTCCAAGTATTAAGCATTACTACTACTCTACTACTGACCAAGAAAAAGTTTTTAAAAAATGTACTGCAATTATGTAATTATTAAGAATTAAAAATTTTAAATACCATTAATAAAAAATGTAAAACTAATTGTCTTACAAACTTACAAATTTTTTGATTTTAAATTCTATTACATAGAATTTATTATTTATCTATATATATTTATTTATCACAGCGCGGCAATAAAAATTTTAGCTCGCAATAAAAATCCTGCAGCCATAACAAAAACCCTGCGAAACCTGATGGCAGGGGCCTTTCGCATGGCGGGAGTGGTTTTTAGCCGGTAGGAGTCCGGCACTACCCAGACCGCCTTCACTGTAGGGTGGTCTGGGTGTCCATGACGGATTTTCCATTCCCGCCACCACAAAAAAAAAAAAAAAAAAAAACCTAACCTAACCTAACCTAACCTAACCTAACCGTTGTTGTTGTTGTTGATGGTGTCGTGATGGTCAGTGTATTCTCAACAACAACAACAACGACAATTAACACACAGACAGCACCAAACAACACAACATCAACTCGAAACAATAGAACACAAAACACACACACGGAACAACAGCAAGTCCAAACGGCAGCAGCAGCGCCAGCAGAGGCCAGCCTACAGTTGGCTCCCAACACCATGCCCATCACGCAGTTCCTGGCAAGTGCCGGACACGGAACACCAGGTATAAAACTGCGTGGAGTCGCCCTGTTCATGAACAGGGACACGGAAAAACTGGGTATAAGCTTCTGCGTAGGTTCAAGCCGAGCTGGGGCCCGTATATTCATCTCGCCAGGCCTTGCCGCCCTGATCAATGGGAGCACTACTAAAGCGAGCATGAAAGGCAGCAAGTACGCTGCACTGCCTCAAGTGGAAATAGCCACTCACCGATGCCGTTTAGTGCGATCCAAAGGCAAGACGATAGCACTATTCGAGTGGAGAGTGGAGACTCCATTTGCTCAGGCAAGCTCATTGCTCCAGAAGATCAGGGAAACAGGAGAACACACACCAATCGCGCCCCGCACCATAAGTGTAGACGCGATGGCTGTGGGTTGGGAAAGAGGAGACGTCGCAGACCGCTTAGGCTGTCTGAAGGCCTCAGAACGTCATAAGGTCATCGTCTACGAGGACAGAGGAGAGAGCCTGAGTTTCCTCAAAGCTCCTCGAAGTCCAATAGCCGACGAGACGAGCCCTGCGACAAGTCCCACCACCCTGAGCGGATCGGAAAGGGCCCAGCAAAAGGCAGATGCTGAAAAAGCTGCAAAGGAGCAGGCTAACACCATCAGCCCTGAGGACCGGGCCAAGTCGAGGAGTCACCTGAAAGCCATCGACACCTTCCTCACTGCACTGCTCCCTAGCACAAGCCGCGACTCACCTTCCACAAGACAGGAGTTAGCCCTAAAAAGGTTCTTCAAAAAGAAACCTGAAGAACCAAAAAAGCAAGTTCCCACACCCACAAGAGCCGAGAAAGGGCAAGTCAGCCCACCGATCCTCGCTCTGAATTCAGGCATCACGGATCACGTGAAGAGCGCTTTTCTCGAGTATGTAGCAATCGTGAGAGCGACCAGGGAGGTCAATCTCATGACATGCAGTAAGATCATTCTGACCTATAAACGTCGGAATGAGAGACTGTTAAGCATACTGCTCGAGAAAGCGGGGGCAGCTGTGTACGACAACGCCACGTCCCAAGTGATTGCTGGGGAAATGACGGGGTCGTACATGACTGCATACAGCGCAACGAGCGGTTTCGTGGGTCTGGATGAAGAGGAATCGGAACGCAGTGGGAAACTTAAGTTCAACACTCCAAGGGATGACCCAATGGTGGTTACCGCCAAATGTACCAAAATAATGCTGGACGACAGGATCCTTGAAATGGCTCAGTCCATTTCCGGGACCACGGAACTCCCAGCATCAGAGGAGATTTGGACGGTACCCAGCATAAAATGGGTCAACGGAGTCCCTGGTTGCGGCAAGACAACATGGGTAGTGCAGCACTTTGACGAGAAAACGGATGTCGTAGCCACCACGACGACCGAAGCTGCAAAAGATCTCAGAGAGAAGCTGGCGCACCGCTTAAGAGATCGCGCGAAGACAAAGGTGCGCACTATGGCATCAATTTTATCCAACGGGTTCAGTCAGCAAGAGAAATGCTACCGCCTCACGGTAGACGAAGCTCTGATGAACCACTTTGGGGCCATAGTCATGGCAGCAAAGTTGTCTGGTGCAAGCGAGCTCGTTCTCGTCGGAGACGTGAACGAGTTACCATATTTGGAGAGGGAGAACCTATTTCAGCTTAGGTATACCCGCCCAAATCTGGTGGCTGGTATCACCCATGAACTGCTCTGCACACACCGAAATCCCATGGATGTGGCGTACGCACTAAGTGAGATATACTCCGGTATATACTCCTCCCAGTCGTCGCTGTCACGGGTACACTTCCTGAGGGTGGAAAGTTACACAGGAGCGCAAATACCGAGAGTCGCCCAGAATACCCTGTTCCTGGTTCACACGCAAGAAGAGAAATCTTCCCTTGCCGGCCAGGGATATGGGTCTGGCGAAGGTTCGCGCTTACTAACTATCCACGAGGCTCAGGGGCTAACCTATGACAGTGTTATAATCGTTAACACCAAACCTAGGAGGTTCCAGATCCGCGACAGCGTCTCCCACGCGGTTGTGGCGGTGTCGAGACATAAAGTCAGTTGCGTCTACTACACCGATGACGCCGATGACGCCACAGGCCGCTTCGTAAAGAAGGCGATGAACGCGCCGACAAAATCGGTCGTCGACTACAATCTAAAGACGGCCATACAACATCGAGACGCGCATGTCGTAGAGGCTCTGCTATCACTGGTTAAATCCCTGGTCGGTAGCAGGCACGCACCTCCTCCCTAATAATAATGTACATTCCACTCCATATAACCCAAACCCCAGGCAAACCCTACCTAAAACCATAGTAATTAAAATTAGTTACTAAGATACTTATGTTACCTAAAATTAAGAAAATTGTACCTAAACAGTGAAACATAACATTAAAAGCTTGTGAATGATAAATATGGTAAAAAAAAAAATAATAATATATATATATATATAAAATAAAAAAAAATAATAAAAAAAAAATAAAAAAAAAAAATAAAATAAAAAAAAAAAAAATAATAATAATAAAAAAAAAATAAAAAAAAAAAAAGTTTATATAAATGGACTCACGTAGATTTTAAGACTAAGTTAAGAAAGTGTCGAGTGAGGACACGATATTGTAAATTAGAATAATGTAAAACCTATAAATAAAAAACCCCAATAAAAAAGAGCGCGGACATATAAGTCTGCGGTAATATACTAATTTAAAAAAAAAAAAAAAAAAAAAAAACCTAACCTAACCTAACCTAACCTAACCTAACCTAACCTAACCTAACCTAACCTAACCATTCCTCCCACAGGCACGACTTGGAAATGAGAATCGACATGCGACTGATAAAAGAAAATCTGTCCTTTGTCATAGCGGACAATAAGACTCGACCGATATTCACGGAATTTGGGGTTTTTTTTTATGGTAGGTAAAAATCATCGAATGACGAATCCCACTCTTGGGCGGAGCGGGAAACAGTGTCAGACTCTTACTGACTGAAGAACCTACCCTGTACCTTCCTTGCCTTATTCCCAGAGCCCCGGTGTATCGCTTTCGCATCAACCCTTAGCTCCGGGAGGCTTTGACCCTGCAGGGTCCCTACGGTTTGCTGAAAACTCCTTGAGGCGCGCGGGAACGGAGCGCGCCGTCGACGACTTGGGCTCGGTCTGGACTGCTACCAGATGACCGGACGGCGAGCTACCCATTGCTCACCGTCCGCAAGCCAGTGTTTACGGTGGCAGGATATCGGCAGGATCGCGGCGGAGACGACTACGGCGAGAGCCCGGCGCGAGCGATCGCCGCCGCCGATCACCCCCACGAGGGCACAGCGTTGCTCTTCCCAAGTGGGGTACACTTCTACCGTGTGCTCCACCGTGTCCTCCGGGCTGGCCACACAGTGGCGACACCCGGGCGTCTCTTCCGCATGGATCCGGTGCAGGAACCTCCCGAACTTGCCATGTCCGGTGAGGAACTGCGTCATGCGGAAGGTGAGGACGCCGTGAGGTCTATCCAGCCACGCCTCAAAGAGGGGCACTACTGCCGAGATTATGTCG